>CALYDF020000066.1:0-26419 GCA_944474145.2 Dicrocoelium dendriticum
GGTGAAGTAAGAGAAGAAGAAAAATCGAAGAATATGAGTAAGTGAGATCCGTTAAACTAATAGGATAATATTGATGGTGAGGAAAGTGCAGAAAATAGAATCAAAGTGTAAAGAAAGCATTTCGTCTGGAGGTTTATGGTTAATGCTGCCACGCAACAGCATTTATTTAACGCTGTAACTCCTTAACCCTAGCTTCCTTAACAACATTTTCTGGAAGCAACTTCCAGCGCTCAGTGACTCAACGCTTTAAAAGTGTCTCTGCTTCAAATCTATCAGGCTGCGGTTTTCCTAGCTTCATACGGTTCCCACGTAGACCAGATAACCTAGCATTACTAAATAGCGACAATTAACCTGGGCTAATCTTTCAAGGTAAAATACGGTAGGTTATTGTAAGGTCCACGCTTTAATAGTGCATTAAATGAACCTCAAACTAAGTAGTGGTAGGTTTTCTTGGTAACTCGACGACCAACCTAGTACAAACAAGCAACAATCTTTCTAGGGCCAATTTGTCCCAGACAAGGCATGGTGAACAGACCTAAACGCAATATTCCAGGTGCATTGCTCAAAAACTGAGAAGAGCTTCAAAATCTATTAGCGGTTAGGATCCAAAAAGAACGACGAATAAACCACAAATTCCGGAAAACCTAACTAGCCACCTTTCAGTTTTATCCAGGGTGTAGTACCTCACAGTGGATGAATCCTTGATTAACCAGTTGAGTCACGTCTATCAAACACATACTTTTTGTAGGAATCTGACGCTCTGATACTGAACAATGATAATTTTGCGCGGTTTCTCGGCAGAAACCAGAAGACAGACCGTTCCCATGGTCCACCCAGATCCCGCTGAAGAGCCACAGGACCTCCAGGCATATCAGCAATATGCCAGAGATTTAGGCCAGCAGCAAATAAATCTAATGATACCTTTAACACACCCGCAAGTCATTTGCGTACTGGGAACATCAGCCGATTTAGGACAGAGCCCTGCAGTACGTCGCTAGGGACATTTTGTCGAAAGTAGACTGCTTCCCACTCAAATACATTATTACGGTTCGAATAAAGAAGCTGGTACCTAGTAAACAACACGACCATATATTGTATAAGAGCTTAACGTTAGTGTGTTTTGCTATCACCGGACAGTTCCATACGCCTTTTTGAAGTTAATGCACACCACATCCACTGTTTATCCGCTCTCTACGGCGTCATCCCAGCTCGCACCAGCAATCAGCAATTTGGTTTTACATGAAAGCTTTTTGCGAAAGCTGTGGTGCTCGACGCTATGCAGGTTAAACCTAATCAAATGCTTCTCCACTGTAGCTCGTACTAATATTTCAAGTAAATTAACGAACATGCATGTCAAGATGACAGCATGTAATTAACCTGTAGTTGTATGTCATCGCACTTTAAACTCGAGTAGACAACCGCCTACTTCCCTTCAGTAGGCAAGACACAGCCGTTGGGTTCCTTCTGAAACATACAAGTCAGAGATACACAGAGCTCCGCTCTCAATTATTGCAACTATGTTTTATAAACAGAAACCGGCCCGGAAGCCGTCGTTGTGTTTTCCAGATGTATGCTTCATCATTACGTCAATTTATTATGCTAAAGCGGCAAAAAGGGCAACGTGTTGTGTTTAAGTTACGACAGTGTCATTTATGGATGGGTCCGCTGCGCATGCTGCAAGTCGCATGTTAAAATAAGGATACGAATTAAGTACGCGTTTGTTTCCGTTATTTTAAATATTTCAGCTCACGTGCTTTTTTGCTTTAACCTGCTTTAACCTGGAATAATCCACTTTTCCCACAGCTCTCGGTCCTCTCCTCTGCATATGGTTTTTAAATAAATCTTGTGGCTAGCGCACTTGCGGCAATTACCGCCCACTCGAACGGCTAACTGTCCCAGATAGGTAACACATCGCACACATGCCTCACAGGCAAGACGGTCTTCAGCGATATCGGTCTGGTTCATGCCTAGCACTAGATATCTGTAGAAGAAAATGTAATTACTAAAACATCCGTTATCACGCCTTTCGGCTTGTGTTCCTTTTTTAAGGAGGCCATTTGGACTGTGCAACGCTGCACCACCAACCAACTATTTGACCATGATGTCAATCGTGGCAAAAACATTGCTTATTTCTACCTACCATGATATTTTAGTAGCTAGTTCCTCGGAACAGAAGGACATCGAGCATCCTCGATGTCTCTTCCAGCGCTTGACCATACGCGGTTTCATTGGCAAAGCTACGAATTGCGAACTCGGCAAATCAACGCTAGAATTAATATGCCACATCGTTTTCTCCACTTGTATCGAAGTCCTTCCGGAAATGACCCAGTCAAGCAAATACTTCCCAGCACCAAATTCGTTCAAGCACCTCCAGTGATTTTGTGGTTTTTTCGACTATTATCGACGCTAATTTCCGCGCGGCCCTCAGCTCAGGTACCCTAGACCGACTTACTCAGAGGGAATGAAGGTAACTTCGCTTGCACTGACACAGCACATCAGCCTTTGCCGAGCTAAAGGATGCTATCTATAACATAGCCATCCTCGCTCATTCCGGATCGACTGTGCCCTATTCCATTAAGACTGATGCCTCAGACGTCGCGGTAGAAGCCGTCCTCCAACAACGTTGGTTTGCAATGGCAACCTATTAAGTTGTTGCCCATTCTTCGGCAGCCAGCGAAATCCAGCTACAGCGACGTTGATAGAGAATTGCTCGACATTTACCTAACCATTCGTCTCTTCCTGCACGCCCTCGAAGGCCGCACATTCATTTTTTACATTGACCACAAGCCCCTTATCTTCGCCTTCAACTCTGCTTGCAACAAATATTCACTAAGGGAAACAAGACACCTAGAATTTTTACGCAGTTAACTGATGACATAATTCATGTATCAGGTGTCGACATTCTCTTCGCCGACGCGCTCTCACGAGTCAGCCTCACTTTTCGGTCTTTGCCTACCGTCGACCTTGCCGCCATGGCATCGGATAAGCCTCAATGCGAAGACACAGAGCGCACTTCGCCGTGCACTTCACTGCATGTGCAACCTGCTCCTTTACAAACCACAGAATGAACCGCTCTCTGTAACAATTCCACAGGTTGTCCTAGACCCCACTAGCCCGTCTCCTTCAGACGCACATTATTTGACGCTACGCAATCACAAGCACATCCCGTTTTCCGTGCCTATTTGTAACGGTTCACTGAAAGTTCCGCTTAAACACGCGTAAACAAACATGTTCGTACCTAGGCTCGCGCCTGCTGATAAAGCAAACACTCCAGATTACATGGTGACAACGCAGTACAATTGGTTCATTTCCAAACCCGGACTCTCGGATCTGGCATGTACTCATTAAACTGGTAGGTTGATTGCCTCCTTCACGCAAATTCGTATACATTCGTACATATGTCAACACATTCACCAGGGTTCCAGAAGTCGTTTCCGTAACAGACTGCACAGCTGACACTGTTATCCGGCCCTATTTAGGCTGGTGCGGATTTCACTACGTATGCCTATTCACCAGTAACTCTGACCGAGGAACGCCTTTCGAATCATCACAATGCTATATGTTCAACAACAGTTTAGGCTGTTGCCGCTTTCATACCACAGTATACTACCCAGCAGCCAATGGGTTAGTTAAACGCTTCCATAGAGAGGCAAAGCCTCGCTTTGCTCCACCTCCGACCCTAGCTGGAGCTAAAGCGTTTCCCTCGTAAGCTTTGGCATTCGCAGTAGCTTTAAAGCTGAATTGCAATGTGCAACAGCGATGCTGCTTTACGGCACAATGCTAAAGTTGTCAGGAGAATTCGTCTCACATCCTGCATCACCGTGTCTGCGTCCGCCAACTGCACCCTTCCAATCTCAACGCATGCGTTCACTAAGCCCGACTCCGCCCGCTGAACAGAATAAAGAAGTGCAAAGGCAAAGCTGACTCTCTACCTTCATAAACGTTTTTCACGGCATCGAGGCAGTGCGACGCACTCTCTGGCCTCCAAACACTTTCCCTTTCAGCGTCCTGTAACGGAATACAGAATGTTTCCCTTTAGACCGGCATGGTCACCGAACAGCTGTGTCCATCTACCGCCTCAAAGTAGCGTTCTTTAGCAAACCACCTTCAAGCCATCCTACTGTTATCACACAAGCAACTGCACCTGCGGTGACCTTCCGAGCACTGGATATCCCGAAAAACTCTGTTCCCCTTGACACTCAACTTACCTTGCCTCAAAGAAATTCAACTGACCGACGCGGTAGACAAGTCAAACCTCTAGTCCGTTTTTCAGATTTTGTAAAATTTGCAAGTTCCATTAACACGCATTTTCCTCTCCAGTTGTAACCGTGCATCTCATTCACAAAAGGTTTGCAAAATCGACAAAATACACCAAAACATTTGAAAAACTAGTAAAGTGTATTTATTATTATCACGCATGCAATGTAAACTTTCCAGCGTAAAGCAACGTCTCCTACCATTACCCAGCACACTGAGTCATAACTTTCCAGACTTTCAATTGCCGGAACTGCCAAAGCAACCCTCGAGTGACTAACCTACCTGAGGAACGCAACCTTCGCGTGACTCGCCAGCGGACCCAAGGAACTGTCAGTCGCTTTCGGCCGTACACAGTCACGAACGGGTTGGTCGCCAAGTACCTACCTAGATGTTGCCGAGGAGGACGCCGCATTCCTTCGAAGGGACGAGGATCGTGTACTGGACTGCGATACAGAGTGTAAAACCTCTCAAGCTCACGGTCGAGTCGGCAGTTGAGGGAAGGTCCTGTCGGCCTTTTATCTGGACAAGTCTTTATTTTTGCGATCCGACTAGTCCGCACCGACGGCGCACCGATGAAACACTCTGGTGCACACGATCATCATAAATAAGTAACCAAAGCCTGGACCCAGTGAAGTTTGCTACACACCATCTTATAAGACCTTCTTCAAGCCCATGCAACTATTTGCACCCATCCACACCTAAGTTTTCTTACGCTAACAGCTCCACCGATGGCTTCCAAACGTTCAGCCTCCTAGGAGGAGGCCCTTGTATTATACCGGAAAACATGCTATTTCAGTGTCGCGTAACATTTGATGTTACGCTTGTTTTAACGACCAGTTGTTTTTCTGACGGCATATTTGTTGATGAGTACTTGTTGCACCGTTTCTCGCTCTGGTTTATTCAACTTCATTGTTTGTAGCCTGAAAACTATTCGTTTGGTCCATTCGCTTTCAGCTTCCAAACAGTTTTGCGCTTGACACGCTTTTTACGTGTCCGTGCTTACAGACTAGTAGCCCATGCTTCCCCAAACAGATGTCATTTTTCGGAACAGGAAGCATTCCCATAAATATAAATATACATTTCCGGTAAGCTAACTGAACGGCTATGCAAAATGTTCATACAAGTAAAGAAAAAAATTTTAAGAAACTAACAACCTAGAATTTTTGTTGTTTGCGATAATTCAGTGGTATATGCTATGCATCTCTTATGGGTGTTCATATTAATGGCGGGACCATGTTATGCGATTATGAGAGCAGCAAAACGGCTGTAATAAGGAAGGGTTACGAAGCAACACCAATGTGTGCAAAGGATCTGCAAGACAACAATTTGACGCTTACCGCCATTAGCTGAATGGCGTGGCCGGCTCCATTTTAGGTTCGTACTGCAGTACTTATAGTTGAAAAGATGTATACTAGGCTACTCGATTTCGCTGAGAGCCAGTAATAAAAAGACGTGCTCGGCTCCGTGTTATTAGGTATAGCCGTATATCTGTTTAAATAGTGCCATCGGACTACTCAATTTCATTGAACGCTCAAAACTAAAAGATGTGTCCGCGTCAAATTTATGGTCGGAAAGCAATATCACTAAATAAAATACGGCCACCGGACTACAACATTACAATAACCGCCAATAATTAACATATGTGGCTGGCTTCCTTGTGGGGTCGCACACTAATACTACTAGATATAGCACAGTTAGCGAACTACAAACTTACCAAGACTATCAGTAGTTAGTGAGCTGACCGGCTTCTTTAAATGGTGGGAAAGCAACCCTACCAAACACTATAAGGTTATCGGATTACTAAATTAAGATGACCGCCACTAGTTAAAGATGTGGTCGTCTTAATTTAAAACAACATTAACAGCGTACCTAACCTAGTTTAAGTGTTGCTCAGACCCGTGCAAATTGCCGACGCTAATGTTTAGAACATCAATGGTTGATCTCGTCAACACAGTGGATTACTGAGTTTCGGGCCATATTTCATGTAATGTCATAACGGTGAAAAATAAATGCTAAACTTACTGTTCATGCATGTCATTCTGTGTTTCGCGCGGGCACACCCAATTGGGTCATATGGAGACACGGGTATACAAGCAGGTGAAAACGAGGTGAATTTGGCATGCGTATGATCAAAAAACATGCATGACTTTTAGTTGTTTGCCCCATAATAATTGAGCGCTTCTGTTTAACGGACGTTTGTTTGCTATCAGGTCAACACCGACTAAAACTGTGGTATGATGTTGGTATGTTAAATAACAAGCGCAATAAATTGCACAGGAGCGTAACAGAACCAACTCTGGGGTATCTTTAGAAAATGGAAATCTTTCAACAAACAATGATGACTAACCTGATACCAGTGCGTCCATTTGCAAATTCATACATTGGTGCACTAGATAGATGGATGCATGCTTCCTCCAGCTGAACTGAAATATACATATTTTAAAGCTACATTAAGGATGTCGACGTCATGCTGAGAGGCGCCAAGGAATATCTCAAAACACTTTGAAGGTTTATCTAAAATCAGTCAGTTAAGTTAACTTAAGCTCCCAGCATGTGTGAACTAAACGTTTAGGGTTGCTGCTAATATTAGCCACTTATATAAATTGTAAAATTAAACTCTGCTAATTGAACGTTCCATGAGGTTTGTAGGAGCAACTGCGTCAGGTTACTTACAGTTACGAAACGGAATTGAATAAACATCAAAGCTTACTCAAGGTTACATCTACTGAAGAAGAGACAGGACCGCAAATCACTGCGTTTTTTAGCATGGACAGTGGTTAGCAATACCTTAAGTTCATACACTGTACCGCAATGAAAGTAAAACCATTGTACAAGTGAAACATCATGTCACGAAACTATAAACTCCTTAGTATAAATTAACCTAGTACAGCGCAGCACTAGCGTGTACGAAAAATGCAACAGTTTTGCGAGTAGTTCAATTCCACTTAATTACGGATAATTGTAACCTTTCAAATAATATTCCTAAATAGTTACTGAATTTTCGCCGGTTTTAATAGCTGGATTTATTTCCATGGTTCAGTTTGCCATGCAATCTAGTATTTTCAGTCAATTTTATAAAAACACCAGTGGAATTTTGTTTTGTTGACCCGGACCATGTGCTGTATTCTAGAAACCTATCCTGGTTCGGTGAATGAAATATCTTACAAGAGGATATTTACTTTGATCTACCCCAGAGACTTTACGCAGATATACGGTTGCATTGTCATCCCATTCAAAAGGTTCTATTAATGACACATCTATCGAAAGGGCAGAGCCATTCTGTCTGCAGATGACAGGGTTCAAATACTAAACAGGTGCTTTCATAACCTTCGTCATCCAAAGGAAATCTCAAGCGCAACTTTCCTGCGAATAAGCTAACACATAGTCCGTCAATAAGTAGCAGAACCAGTTAAATTTTTCCCCACGAACGCGTCGACTGCATTGTTCCAGGATAAGTTTTTCCTGGCATACGTTCACTTATAAAAATTTGTCTATTTATCAACAATGCGGCCTGGCGTTTGTGAATTATCAACCAAAATTCACTGCCCCGAATTACACTGGAAAGTTGGCCAGCACAACGCTTTACCATATTTCAGGCGCACACTATTATGTCACTTTCGGATCTGTAATTTCCGTCACCACATCTCGTACTACAATTTCAACATTAATCCTCACGTTACGCACATATGAATTTAGTCTATCGTCACAAGACTGTGGATCACGTCCTTCATCGGTTAATTTCTAACTGATCATTCTTAATTCAGATTATATTCGTGACTGGTATTGTGCTGAAGTGTATAGCGGGATATACCACAGAAAAGTTGCGCCGAACTCTAGACCATCAAATTCATTCATGTGTACAGCTGCACCACTTGCAGAGTTGCAAACATGAACGTCTGAAAAGGTTTTGATCGTAACGGTTGCAATTATAATCAACTGGCTGTACATTTGAACTACATGTATCTTACCATCGTTTGCGTGCCTTGATTACTTGAAAACTCATGTTTACTTATTTGGATTATCTATTTTTGGTGAGCCGTGTAGTGGGAGTAAAACTAACTTGTGTCGTTGTAGCTCTACTAGAAAAAATATAGTTACGACAACGAAAGGCGCAACCTCAGGGGTATTTTAAACGCGGGTATTTGCTACGTTTATATGGTCGCCCTCTTCATAATCGGGCACATATGATGTGAAATTAAGTTTATTAAGCAGAAGAGTTAGATGATAAAATTAAGGCATGAAAGGCTGGGAGCGTCCATAATTGTGAAAGCTTACTGTCTGGTTTGTTTGAGCAGCAGAGTTGTGGGTAACCTGCGTCGTGTCGTAATGGCTAGCCAGGAGCAGCAAACATAAAAGCACTACGAGACTAACGCGATATGAAGAGCACTAAATAGCAATAAAGTGGGCAGCTTTCCTTATTTATAAAGTCATTCAGTCACACGCGGAGGTTTAACCTGAAAACCTTTAAGTCTACAAACCAGCGGATGTAAATGATGGATATAAGGCAATGCATGCGACAAGCAAATCACAAGTACCATTTACTCGCTATATTTTTGAGGTAACAACAGTGAAATCCGGCTTCCGGGTCTACTACTCCTCAGACAATTTCAGGCAAAACCCATAAGCGCGCTAGACAACTTACCTCTGTGCACTGCAACGTTTTTTTCATGTCCTTAGATGCTTAAGGACTATGGACTTGCACTTATTCCCTTTACTTTCGGTGAATATATGCCCACAAATCCATCGCAGTCTTTTAAGCACAAACTCTATTTAATGTCCTACCTCCTAGCACACTAGGGAGTATTCAATCACTGCTCAGCAATTTAACTTTATGTATCCTGTTGCTCCATTACAATTTAGTTAATTGGTGTCTCCGTACCTTGAGTACGTAACGTTTTCTAGAGTTTTGCAGACTTTGGCACTCCGTGTGCTCGTTAGCCCTCACATCGTAGCAATATAAGTCAGCTCTACTATCTTCGCGTCACAGCGTTTTACTCTCATATGTTTGCTGATAAACTAACTATTACTCACCGCATAATCTCCTTACGTTTAGCACTCATATGCTTCAAACTATAAAATGGTTTTTTCATTGCTCACAGTCTACTGTCTCACCATTTTGTATGTAGGATGAGTTAATGCTATGCAAGTAGCAGCGCTTTTGCTTCCAGAATTTCAATGCTAAATCACCGTTCAATCTCTTGATAACCTCTGTTGAACTAGTAAGTCCAAGTATTTGACTCCACCGCATCCGTTTGCAATCAGCTTCTTCTCTGCCTCAGCTTGTTGCACGCTAGAACCTGTCACGTTTCTGTGTGCAATTGCGCTTTATCTTCTTAAGAACCAATGTAATTACTAACATTGTGCCTGTTTCATACCGCTCTGCTGTATCATCATATTTGAGGTGGCGGCGTCCTTATCCGGATTTGCCTGTCACTGTGACGTCCATGGGGACAGTCACATGACGCCTGCGCCTACAGAGGGACCATGGGTGGCGTGCGCTGCACCAGCCATATTTCCATCCACACACCCCATATCCGGT
The DNA here is from genome assembly GCA_944474145.2 of Dicrocoelium dendriticum. Lineage (NCBI taxonomy): Eukaryota > Metazoa > Platyhelminthes > Trematoda > Plagiorchiida > Dicrocoeliidae > Dicrocoelium > Dicrocoelium dendriticum. Next base: position 9,797 of record CALYDF020000066.1, read on the forward strand.
GTAAACCCGAAGGAATAAGACCGGGAGGCATGCGGATGGGAGCCACGTATCATCAACGGAGCCGGCCCACACTCCTTCAACAAGCAGAACGGAAGCATTCCGGCCTAATTGGGAAATCATACACACCAGTCGTACACGAGGCGGTGGCTGGACCGTAGCCCGTTCCACACAGGATGGAACCACTCTTTGAGTCTAGCACCGTCACGAGGACAGTGCACTCCGTCCCCTCCAGCGACGATCAACTGTCTCCTGGAGCCAGTATGGACGAGGTAGTGGGTAATCTAAAGGTAGTCACCTTGTCAACATTCACATCAGGCGCCTCCACACAGGAAAGCTCATGCAACATCTACTTCTGAAATGCAAGATTACTCATCGTGCAGGCAAACGTACCACCTACGCCGCCTTATTGGCCTGGATTAGTAAATGGAATGGGAACGTACTCATGGTGTTTCTATTCCGCATACACTTGTGCCTTCTCCGGCACCTAAGAAACCGCCCTTTTGAGTAGTTCACGGAATTCGCATCGATCAAATTTGCCTTGGATTCGCAACACCTGAAATTAACATGAGTTTGTCAGAAACACACCTTCTTCATGTTCTGGTAATATTATTTTCGGTCTGCTCGAATGTCGTTCTACTGCACTAAGTTAACCGTACAAAAGCGGTATGAAGATCCTCTTGGAATTCATTTGGTATACATATATATACATAGATTGGCGTCATCTGTGTCCAATGGCAGTTCGAACGCGACATATGTATATGCGTTTCTCCAAACTTAAGTGTGAGCTGTCCCAAACTGGATAGAGATACATTAGACATCATCATCAATGGTACGACAAACATGTATGGGTTTCGTTTGGAGGTCAGGCTAACAAACACTTTTGCAGGTATGAGAATAACTACCCCATACAAACGGTTGATGTTTTCTTCCACATTTAGACGTGACTGCCTTAAATCTTGGGCATCCATATTTGAAGGAATCCGATGTGGCAATAGTAAAGCAACTGCTAGGTAGAATGATGACTAGACTACTGGTACAGTGAAATAGTGTGCACTTAGGTGTTGCCCTCTACATGTACAGTCTGGTTTGAGTAGATGATGTGGGAGATCACACAGCATGTCGAATGCGATACAGTGTCCACTTCTGGCTCTCTGTGTCTCCGACCGGTTCGGTCATGTGCTGCCCGAGGCATGTGCACCTACTCAAAGAACGATTGATGCGTAACCTTTGGTATTGACAAGTGACATCAACTAAGTCCCGCTGCTCACAGTCAAACATGCGACTTTTCAAACAGTGTTCACATTTATTTGCAAAAGTCCAAGTACTAAACCGTTTATACCTACCTACCTGTACATTACTGTGGCTATAATCTATTTGCTAACGGTTTATATCGTTCGTTCCAGGTGCAACCCATTCGGTACTCAGAAAACTATTGTACATATGCGCCGATACATTTCCGATGTTATATAATAACACACTGACGTACCATTCCCGTTAGATGCAAACTTTTACTTAATCCTTTCAAAAGATTATCCATGTGCAATGCAACTTCTGGTAGGCGTCCCTGCACATCTGCCTTCCATCCAGTTAATACGTGTGTTTTCATAGGCCCCCGGTAAATTCAGTATGGCTGAGGGATAACTGGAACTATAACTATACTCACTCTCTTCACTAGCCTGCGAAGTGGAACATGGTATGGAATTGTCGTGATAATGGCTAGTAGTAGGCGCCTTGACACTGCATGTTTGCTTAAGGCAATAAGGTTTTCAACTAAGTCCCCATTTCCATCCATCTTATTAACCATTATTTCTTAGGTAACCACGGTTGGATGGTTGCGAGCAACAATGATGATGAATGATGTACTGCTGATGAGTATACCCAATAAAATAAGCTCAGATGTCTGATCAGCTATGAGCAAAATGTATGAGGTTGAAAGCAAACTTGTTGCCTTGAATACTTGAAGCGTGGCGTAATTATATTTTAAGGGATGTGGCTCAGTGAAGATGTGACCAAGATGCATTAGAGATTGAGAGTATGATTTACCAGCCTGCTGAAATGTCAACGACATTCAACTTATCCTGTGTAGTGCACCGAGACAAAATTTGGTTATTTTTCTTCTCCAGGTATTAACCGTATTATTTTGTGTGGTAAACCTAGATGGTTAAGTGTATACCAACCGATGTTGCATGCAAATAATACATTGAACTCAGTGGTGTCTCCGGTGTGACTGATGGATTGTGCGATCAATTCACTATCTCTCGTCATATATGTTGAGATTTCTATTACATCTCTTCTGCGGATTTCAACTGCTGTGACACGAATTTTCTCAAAGGCATTGAGCTGCAGAACATTGTAAACTCCCTGACCAGACTTGCAGCAACTATGGATATTAAATTCTGAACAATAGTGAGCTGTTTTTCTGTGCATTTATACACGGATTAGTAGTTCTGACCACGCACATATAGTTATTTCATATCGTGTACATAAAGGTAAAGCATAGGGATATTGCACGTCGATCATACACCCACACAGCAGCTGCACCTTTCTATAATGCTGTAGGAACTTGTGTCGGTTATTTTTTGAATGTGTCGTCATATATGCTATAAATAATATGGTACATTCGTAAAGATGAAATTATAACTGCTATTGCACAAGATATCAATTATTAACAATGACCAGGGACTTTGTAGTCACCCTGTAGAAAAATTTTGCTTGCATAGGTACCTTACACTCATCAGTTAATTCGTATATGGCAATTATTTTGTGCGACCAGATAGCAGTTGGCCTGGACCGTAACAACGTTTTTGCATCGTGACCACATTGCTGTTTCTGCCACTTATCAAACTACTTTGTTCTTTACCGCTTGCTTTTTCCCTATGCTGAATGTGTGTGCTTAACAGCTGAACATTTACTAATATGGCTGCATAATGGACTACCTTTAACTGAAATATACCAATTTACTGGAACCCACCTAACATCCGCCACCCATTCCAAACACAGCACTCAAAAGTTTTCTACATTGAGCGAGCAAATCACTACTAAACACACGGTGCTGTACCTTTACTTTAGCAAATGACTTCTTTCAGTTTGTTATAGAAGCAGCTTTTCTCTGAGTTGATGATGCAGCTCGGGCTAACAGACACCATTTGTTTCCCCGCGATTTTAAGGTATTACTAATGGCAGCCAAGCTGACAGCGAACATTCGGCTATTGACTGGAAACAACTCCATCAGCGAAGCTTCCTCCCAGGAGTTAAAAGTAATGCGCACTCCAGCTTGAATGGTATTGGATACCAGATCATCACTGATTAATTTACGAGTAATTCCGAAATAAGCGGTAAGTTCAGGTAGAGAAGGTAGCATCAGTTTGGTGTTAAATCCCAGGTGGTTGGTCAAACAACACGGGAATTAGCAAACACAAGGTAAACGCACGTATCAGACCGCAGAAACAATGCGGAACGAAGCATAAAGTAGGGTGTAGTTGTTTGGTTAAATAAAACAGAATGCACAACAAATAAACAAATGTATGAATATTATTCTCGGCTACGTGAGCCAGGCCAATTAAGGAATGATCGTTGTAATAGTACAACAATTAAACAAGGACTGTGCAGTAATAAAATATGTTTTTTATGTATGTTGATCAATAACTTTTGGTAATTATGTAGGTAATTTGCTTGTGTTTGTAAATTCGTTGTTGTTCTTTTGAATGAATGCCTGCGTGTCGTCAGTTTTAATAAATATTTGCCGTCTGTGGATTTGATAAGATTGTCCAAGTACGTATGGGCAGTGACTTTACTTATTACGGAGTCACATCCGCCGTCACAGAGTTGTTAACCAGACATCTGTATTTATTAACTGGAAAAAAACGCTTGCCAGGGGAAAGCCGACCACCACATTTAATACTGTTGCCATACTGTTTGCTGGATTGGGTTAAACCCGAAACACCTAGCTGAGACCAGGAATAGGTTGTTCGGCTAACCGCAAAGATGGCATGTACTAACGCTACACCATTATGTATGATGGAAGGAGAGATGCGATGCACCCAAAAATAGGCTGATGACCATCATTTCTAACATTACCATATTTGCAAGATAAAGGAAATGTCACACCGTGCTCCTATATTTACTAAAGTCAAATGACCCCTAAAACATTGCAGAAGGGTTTTGCTAGTACACTTAAGTTTCCTTTCATTTCCTAGTCCTATTTGTACTAGCACTATGCGGAGTTACGTTAAGCCAGCCAAGGAAATATATTGTGAATATTGCGTAGGCCTAAACAATCAAATAAGAGACGCTATGTTCCGCTATCCCACTTGAGTAATGTCACTAGCTTACGCTTTTATGTTATGGAATATGATGCTTGTCACCAGTTTTAAGATAAATTTCTATAACCAAACGCTGGATAACAGATCTTTGAGGCTATTATTCCAACTGATTAGATACCTAAAGAACTGTCATATCAAGGTACTAAAACGTGCGCAATTTTTCTGTATATTCTAACATAATTGTACACTGGCTCCTGCAGTAGCCATGACAATTTACCTACCTACCATGATCCCTCTTTGTAATCCACCTTACCCCTCCCTACTTCTGGTCCACGGCTGACTCCATTCTCTTCATTAACACGCTGGTTTTAACTGGACTACCATGACTACGCACTTGACCTTCAATACACAGCCTTTAAATATATCAACTGTCATCAGCCTCCTACGTCAGTACGAATTCGGTCCTCGAAATTAATCCCTTCCTCCTGCTTAACCATACTTTTAACTAAAAATATGTCTTCTGAAAATATTAGCTTCGTCAGCCATCCAAGGAGTTTCTCACTTAAGCTACGAAATATGTTTCTCACTGTTCAAATCATACTAGACCGAGTTCCAATTTGACTTCAACTTCTAGCATTTGGGACGTCCGTTTAACTATTAGCCATGAGCATATATATGTCCATACCGGCCTCCACTTTTATCTAACTTAACCCATATTGCTTCCAGTGCACAAATTACTCTTTAACTATTCAATAACCATTTGATGCTATATTGACTACATTGGCTGCTGTCTGGAGTTTACAAACAGTTTTGATGTCATAGGCCTATTCAGACTTCTACGAATACCAGGATAGCAGGAGAACACACATTTTTGCGCTTCGCCGCGATTTGCTTTTATATATCCGAAGACCTAGTTGTCAAATTTGGCGCAGAGTCCTTCTACTTTTGATCCATCTCTCTATGTCTTGGTACCTACTGGTTGCTGGTTCCAACCAATAAGTTTAAACATTCAGTGTGTGTATTACATAACCCTTTGCGCGTCGCAGCTTTTGGATTTATACATCCTTATGCTTAATTACCATACAGTCGATATTTAATCTATGAAACTGAGGTATCCTCGGCTTTTGCTCTAGCATGGGCTTCACTCAGTTAATAGTATCTGGATATCAAGCTGTAAGATGTTATTACGTGTGCCTTGTATATATATGCGGCTATTCATTTGTCACTTACTCGCAGCATAAACTGCACTAGGACTAAGATTCTAGTATAACTTAATTCTCTGTGTGTTGAAACACTTTAGTTTCCCATATCATTATGCCTTTTACCATATAAGCGCGACGATCTCTATTCCGCTCGTACATACTGGCCACATGCTACAGCATTGGATCATTCATTATTCTGCTTGTGCAAAGGCTTAACCTGCTATCACGATGTAGATCTCTGCGCGCCATTGCGTGTAGCTCCAGATCTCTTGCCTCTTAATCACTATTTACTGCACACAAAATATTTTACCTATCTGTTCTCTCTTGCTAGCATATTAGTATGACCCGATAGACTAGCGCCATCTTGCTATCTGTTCTCGCAACTCCTGATGTTCAATTATCCCTTAATCGATGCAACCTCTGACACTTATCTTTGTGTAGTTTCCCTGCTGTATCACCGGCTTTCACTAGCTCAGTTGGTCTTAGCTCCCTTTTTTGTTTAGCAATACTATCAATCTTACCTGACCGATGCAGTTAGTGTGACTCTCCGCATGGCATTCATGAAAACTGGATGTTCATGCAGGACACAATGAAATTTTCTGGGTGGCTAGTATTTCGTCTTACTTAGCAACTTACGACAGCCAGATACTCCATGCGAATTTTAGCTCTATGTGTTTGTTCCAGAAGTTTTCCTGCAGGGTCAAACTAAAAGAACGTGCGCCGTTCATTCATTTGGGAGCTCAATTTTAGTCTGCGATATAAGCTGGCAGTATGTTGGCCTCAGCAAGCTTCGGAAATGGAGGCCACTGTGCTGTTCTGCAATACGCGTAAGCTTTTTCAGCTCATTCGATCCACTGGCCACAAAGAGCCTGGTGTCCGTATGACTATTTGCGAAGCGAATGTTTCGCCTGTAGTTAACCTACAAAGACTCTTGGATCAATAGGCCGAACATGTTCATTCCCAGTTCTTTATACACTCACTGACCATACGTATGTCTTGAGAACCAAGCCTTTCGCACTGTGTCACCACATTTGATCGGCCCACTGCAGCGGAAACTTTTATTGCGTTTTGACATTTGAGTCGATTTACGGATACTGGCTCTGACGGACTTTATCCAGAAATCTTTAAGTACCTGGCGCAAGTATCAACAGCCAGTTAAACACATTGTTATCCACAATTTGGCGGAAAAAATTCCTTCTTCGTTGTTCTGATCTATAAGAAGGGTGCGCACAAGTATGCACCAGTTGCTGGAAGATTATTCACATATCGGTTTTTCTCAAGCTATTCGCATCTGGGTTACTCAGTAGACGTTCCCCTGCGGTGAATCGTAGTACAGGGATCAACAAGCTCCCTTCCACCCTGGCCGTGTGTTCGTAGCTCAATTGGTCCCGCTCCGACAAATCCACGGGCAACGCAACCTCTACCAATAGTATGCCACCATTGTGTTCTTCGACACCCCTCTTGCATTAAATTCAGTTGTTCGACTTGTAATTTTGCATTGCTTGCAAAGTAACGATGTCCCAGTATAGTACACAACCGTCCTACTGCACCCTAACCCCATATATCCGGCAGAGTGAAAACCTATGGCAACCATTCGTCGTCATTACTGGCAATAACGGTGTGCGACAGGCTGCTCCTATCCCGCATTCTCTTCAATTTTACGAATAGAGATGTCCTGTTTAGAGCTTCGAGTGTTTGTCAACATTTTGGACTTTACATGCTTTTCTTCAAGCATGCAATTTACTTATGTTATATTGATGGCTCGCCTTTATTGGTGACGCCACTCAGCTTGTGTAAACAGCCTTAAGTTGCTTTTTGATTTTGACATCTGAGTTGTTTTAAGCTTTGCCCTATTGACTATAAATATCTACTACAATATTGGTACTCGCCCTTCCCAGTGCTCAATGTTGATAGTATAACTTTGAACAAGTGGGCAGCTTTTAGAAAATGGCAGCTGTGTCCCTGCTGGTGGGGCTATTACTGACAATTTTTCTCTCCGCATCGCCAAAGTTCGGTTAACGTTCGCAAATATGAAACACTTATGTCATCGTCGTGATGTCTCTCCACGGCGCAGGGTCGAGTGTACTTTGCCAAATTTGGGCAGTGTTGCTAATTGGAATTGACCCAAGGCCAGTTCTCTTGGATGACAGGTGTTGGCTCTCATCTATTAATACTGTGTGCTTGAAGAAAATTGCTCGTGTGATATGTCAGCAACTTATTTAACTTGGTAAAGTCCGACGTCCTGCCATGCAAAAAGCTAGTCCTGCTGTCTTAACTTAGGTGACTCGGTCACGGTTCGAAGATAACAGCTTAGCATTTGCCTTACTGTGCCATCTTCATTCTTTTAAGTCTTAGCGAGAAGAGGCCGAGTGCAGTACAGCCATCCACTTGCTTTTAGCGTATGAAATGGTTGCATTCACCTCTTTCTACTCTGGCATCCACATCCCTGCCTGGTTCGGGACCAATTGATAAATAGTGCCAATAACTATAAACAATACAACTTATGGCGCGTAGTTGGAACCGGTGAAATATTTGTGTATTTACTCCTTTAGATCCAGGTATGATTAACAAATGAAGACGACAAAATGTGATAAATGGCGTGAAAAGTTATCAAACAGTTCCTTTCTTCTTACAACACAATGGCTGAACTTTTTTGCTTAACTTCAGATAATACACCATGATGATGACCTGATGAATATAGCTGTGGTCCACTTATAATTTCCATGTTTATGTTTGGTTCTGTCTAAGCGTTAGACTGTTACCAATGCATTACCAAATAACACATAGCACTCTAAGAATGCTTAAGTCATAGCGTATCGGTGCGCTTTTGTATGATATGCCTTGGATTGTTCAATAGTTTTGCTGCATGATTAAACCCTGTCCTTAATTCCTTCCCAGTGTTAAAGCCAGGTTTGCTCACTTTTCGCAAATTAGCAGGAATTAATTGATCCGTACACGGTTGCGATTTTGCCTCACACGCACTTATTATCAATGAAAACGTATTCACTGCATCGCCCTTGACATGTGATACTTATTCCACATCCCAACAGCAAAAGACTTTTGATCCTTTGGTATTTCCATTAGCTCACATTTTATGCATATTTCATTTGCATACTCGAATGCGTACTCTCATTCCACACATAGTTATCAATAACAAGCACCTAATGTATCTGCCTAGGACATAGCTACGTACACTTGCGGCAATGGTATTAGTTGTTTGACTGACATAACTACAACTTCAGCGCAGTGTTTTTATTGGCTTAATATGTTACTACTCGACTATTTGGCGGATTGAAAATATCAGAAGGTGTGCACCAACAAAAATAAAGTATAATATTGAGGAGTGTTCGTTCTGTATCAGTACAGTAAAGATATAAAAAGGAGAGGCCGGCCCTAAAAATATAATATACGAACAGAATTTGATAGTGTCACTCAATAATAAAGTAATGAGTAATTAGTGAGTTTTCTCAGAGCAAAAAATCCTGCTCGTGGGGAATTGCAATTCGCGGCCAATCCGGTCGTGTGACGATTGTCTTGTCGTTGTGGGCGCTGCGCTTTTATTGACGGTTGTCGATGCACTAGTCGGAACGGTCGTATGGCGTTCGTATTACGGGAGTAACCCTGTAGTCGTTCGGGAGTTGTCGTATTCGATGTACTATAGTGTTTATATAATGCTTCGTTCAGGATTTCAAATATTCGGGCCGTAGGTGGTAGTATGTGTGAACGTATTGCAAGATCCATCTAATTGCACAATGTGAGAATGCGGTATCCAAGTCAATCTTGATAAGACCGAAACAATTTTGTTCTGTTGACCTCGTTTGTGATGCAAGTCAAGCGAGCCTTAAGTGCACGATATGATTTTGTGCTATTCAAGGCATTCTCGATAAAACTGTAGTAGTTTTGTTATGTTTACCACGAATTTAATGACACGCACATATGATGCTAAAACCTTCCGCTCCGAAGATAGTGAAACGGAATAAAAGTTTATGTGGAATGCGATATCACAAGTGTGACGAAATAAAACATTATTTGAGTTGTTATCTCGCAACCTTGCAACCACCACGCTCGCCTGACCGATGTGCGCCGCTCTCAAAGCTGTAAAAGTACAGAACGCTAACCAACCCACTGGGTCAGGTAACGACACCAAATTGAATGGCAGAAAGGCGAAACCGAAGAGACTCCCATCGAAAGGCATTTGCGGGTTAGGAGAATGTCATCGGGTAGTAAAAATCGGTCTGGCTTGTTCGCACTGTTTAGCATGGTACCATACGAAATGTGCAAATGTGTCCCAACAACAGTTACGGGAGCGAAATAGCTCCCAAGATGCATTTTGGTTCTGTACTGCGTGTTCCACCATTCCCCTCGTTAAGTGCTTGCTTATCCTAGCTGAGAAATGCGACCGGTTAATCGCAGAAGCAGAGCAGAGGATAAACAATGAGATTACTTCAATGGGAGCGAGTATGGACCACAGAAGCGTAGCGGCTGCGAAGCAACGGAATGCTGAACAAATCGCTTCGCCTGCACCGCAATCAGCCATGTCTCCATCTCCGTTGTCTTCTCCAACTTTGGTAGAACGCCGGGCGAAAACAGACTGTACCTACGTGAATCAAGCAGTACTCACAGCAAAGAAAATCAGGCACCATTCAAAACGTCTGGTTAAGCAAATTCCACTAGACCTGACATCAAGTATTAACAAGGATGGAGCAGCCAAACACCAACCCTTGGTACCTGTAGCTCAAATATCTCTTGTCGAGACTAAGCCTCCCAGAACGTCGGTTACATATGCAGAGATTGCTGCAAGGGTCCACCGAGAGGCCGCCGTTGCGTCCTCTTCCATTGTAAACACCGTTAACGCAAATGGAGAGAAAAACAGCAAACAATCACTTGTCAACAAGTCAAGACAAATGAGTACCATACCTTGTAGATCGATTAAAAAGGGATCCAACAACAGTGCCCGGACTGTTGTATGCTCAAATGTCCCTGAATCTACCGCCATCACATTGCGGGATAAGTTATCAGACGACCAAGACCAATGGAACTCATTGTGTATGCAGATGAGTATCAAAGCCAAGCCCATAAACTTGTTACGAATTACTCGTCATCCGAACTCGCCACACTATGGTGAACCCAGACTTATTCGAGTAACTCTAGAATCCTCCACCGACGTGGAAAATGTTTTGCTCTCCGCAAGCGCGCTAAAACACGAATCCTGTGCGATACGTATCTATCCTGATGTCCCTTGGAGCGCGCGACAACCAAAACGAAACACCGAAGAGGGGCACAGCAAGCAAGACCGCCTAAACACAATCTTCATACATGGCGTGCCAGAACATCCTTCTAACCATGTTCAAGATACCGGAAAGCACGATTTAGAACAGTGGCGGTTCATTCGTGAAACACTTTCTTTGGATGATGTTGTGGCACTATCGCTCACCAGGATACCTCTCTCATCGAATTATAGAGGATGCGGCCCTAGAATCCTAAAACTTGTGGTTCAGTCAGAGCAACAAGCAAAGGATGTTTTGGATCGATGGCGGAGAAATCGGAAACATCTTCCTTCCGAAATTCGGTTAAAGGTCGCAAACAATTCGCACAGCTCAAGTATTAGAGCAACTGAAGCAGTAAGCATCCTGACGAATGTACAGAAGTGTAACTTGACTGCTGCTTTAATTGACTCTGAAGTAGGTCTAAACGAAGGCTGGGACGCACCTTGGCCGAATCAAGTTGCAAACGAGGTATCATTGACCCATCAAAAAAACGAATAACTGCCGACCTCCCATCGGTCGGCATTCTCCCTCACTTGACAGCTTCACCTCTCTGCGGGCTCCTAGAGACCGAGAAACTGGCCTGCTTGTATACAAATGCTCAGGGACTTTCTAACAAACTGGCTGAACTGAAAGATCGCCAAGCTTCCGGCTCGTATGATGTCATTGGTATCACCGAGACATGGTTGCACACGGGAATGACGGACGCTGAAGTGTCGCTACCCGGCATGTCGCTGATCCGGAACGATAGGCTCACAAAAGGAGGAGGGGTAATCCTGTACTACCGAAACGACTTACAGTGCGAAGCCGTGGAGGATTCAGATTCGCAGTTCCCCGACTCTCTTTGGTGCCGGTTGCAGTTAAAAGGCAGGGACGCTTGCCTTATTATCCTGGTGTACCGCGCCCCTAACTCAACATCCGAAACCGACTACCACCTAATGGCTGCTTTAAGGTGCAGTTTACAACAAAAGTACACTCACATTCTTATCATGGGTGATTTCAACGTACATTGTTTAGAAGCCCCTGCCACAACCGGCGAACAATTCAAAACCGATTTACAAGATCTAGTAACTACTGCTCCTCTTTACAACCACATCACTTTGCCCACTCGGTTCAGAACTGGTAACAGGCCATCTGTGTTGGATCTTGTGCTTACCAACGAGGAGCATATGATTGATGCGTTGGTTTTAGACTGCCCGTTGGGTCGCAGTGATCACGCAGTCATCAGTTTCAACTTCGTCTGCTATGCAGAATATCGGAATGATAACGATGATACTGTGCGAACCATCACAAGGTACGACCGACTCGCCCAGCTAGTCAGCGCCACAACATGGTCTTTCCTCGAAGAAGAACCCCCGGAAGTCGCCTGGCTCGAGTTCGTCAAAACATTCAGTCAGCTGATTGCACAGGCTTCAGAGATAAAAGCTTGCAATAAGTGCAAATCCGTTTCTTTCGTTAGGAGCAGAACCCGAAAATGGATGACAGTACGCAACGCAGCATGGCGAGTGTACAAAGAAGCTCCAGCACCAGAAACGTGGGACAACTACGTAGCCCAACGTAACCACTGCACTCAACTGTTAAGAGAAGACAAAGCCGCCTATCAGCAGAACATCGCAAAAACCTTCAGTGCTAACCACAAACTGCTGTACAAGCACGTTAATAGCCTACGAAAGGTGAGGCAAGGATTTCCTCCACTCAAGACGGCTGAGGGCCCAACAAGAACGTCTATGGAAGCTGCAAACGCGCTGCAGATGCAATACGCCCCCACGTTTCAAAGGGTCTTGCCACCAAGCGATCTACCAAGCTTTGTATTCTGCTCACCAGGACTAACCCACATCAGTTTTACCGCAGAGGCTGTATTGCAAAAGCTGACTTCTCTACGCAAACACAGCTCGCCGGGTGTCGACGCCATTCGTCCTGAGGCATTGGGAGTAGCAGCAAACCAACTGGCAGGACATTTAGCTCAGTTTTTTCAGCACTGCTTAGACCGGAACCAAGTTCCCGCCATGTGGAAGCTTGGAATAATAAGCCCGATTCACAAAGGTGGAAGCAGATCTGATCCCTCCAACTACCGCCCAGTAACCCTTCTTCCTATACTCTCCAAGGTCATGGAATCCATAGTTGCCGATGCACTGGTGTGCTATCTGGAAAACTGCAACCTCATCACTCCTGAACAGCACGGTTTCCGTCGACAGCGGTCATGTACAACTAATTTACTCATTGCACGCAGTAGTTGGACCGAGGCAGCCGACGCTGGAGAAGGTGTTGATGTGATCTACCTGGATTTTTCCAAGGCTTTCGATCGTCTAGACCATCGGATACTTCTATCCAAGCTGCAGCATTACGGGATCGGCGACCCTCTTTTAAGCTGGATCGCCAACTTTCTATTTCAAAGGCAATTAGTGGTCAGAGTTCGGAGCTCTTTATCGGACCCCATACAAGTGGAGTGTGGTGTGCCGCAAGGCTCAGTTCTAGGTCCACGTTTGTTTCTGGTGTTTATTAATGACCTTGCACAGGGAATCGCTTCAAACTTCCTAATGTTTGCCGACGATATCAAGATCTGGCGCAGGATCCAGGCGAACGCCGACCAACTTGTGCTCCAAAGTGACTTAGATACAGTGTATCAATGGTCGATCCAAAACTTATTGCATTTCAACGTCAGTAAATGCAAGGTGCTTTCCATCCGACATCACGGCAGCTACTCATACCGACTCGGAACGGATGTACTGCAACAATCAACTCTCGAACGGGACTTGGGTGTCCTGGTTCAAGATGACTTGGGTTGCTCCAGGCAATCCGAAAAGGCCTCGAAGACCGGGAACCAACACGTTGGGCTGTTGAGGCGGGCGTTTGGACAAATAAACAGCTCCATATTTCGACAAATGCTCAGTGCGTATGTTCGCCCCCATGTCGAATACGCAATTCAAGCCTGGCATCCATGGCTGAAACACGACCTTAATGCACTGGAGCAGCCTCAACGCCGGGCATCTAAGAACGTAACTGGAATGCGCAATCTGTCCTACCAGGAGAGGCTGCGACGACTAGGATTGTTCAGTGGAAGCTATCGCAGGCTACGAGGCGACCTGATTATGACATACTTGATTCTGCGAGACCCACATCATGTGTGCCGCCCTTTACTGCAACTCAGCAGCAATACAAACCTGAGGGGCCACTCATTAAAACTCGCAGAACAATACAGTCGTCTGGAGTGCCGCAGAAATTTCTTTTCCATCCGTGTCTGTCACCCGTGGAATGCTCTCCCAGAATCGGTCGTCTCTGCACCGACACTAACAATATTTAAAAGACGGTTGGACGATGCACTCATCCACTTACACTTTGTTACTTAACACTATGTCTCCATCCTACACCTGGAATTATTTGTTGTTAACTGTGAGTGTTGTGAATCTAAGTGGATCGCAGGACTGCAGCGAAGCAAACGATAAGTCCTTATTTTCGTATTTAAAGTGTTAACTATTTTACTATCCTTTTCATCATAATTATTATGTTGATATCCCCACCAACTATCCAACGGGGCTTGTAAAGCAACGCTTCTTAACCCGTATAAATTCATTGTTCATTGTTCATTGTTCATTAAGCATGGTACATCTAAATTTCTTAACATAGTAAGAATTACCATATTATCGCATTAATTGCAGTAGTACCAGATTGATTGGTTCCACGCTTGTTCTCGCCGGTTTATTTCCAGCTCTTATTTCTTTGCACTTTTGCCGAGATTCGAAGACATCAAACAGAAATTCCTGCATAGCCCGTACCAGCTGGAATGAATTTATCCCAGCTGGACATAATTGCACAGCCTAACTGAGCCTATTCTAATTCAGCTAATGGCAAACGTGATTATGAAAATGTCGCTACTGCTGCTACTGCTGCCCATATCAGATCTAACGTACATACAACTCCTAACGGGACAAGGCCAATGTGGATAGGTGCGCAAGCCAATGCACACTAAAACCGACCCATATACAATGGCTTAAAACTTTAACAATAAAAACCCAACTGCATACATACTATGACAAGGCAAACAAGGCTTCTCAAAAGATTCGTTCATTGCCCGGATCCCTGTCACCACGTTGGTAGCTCTCAAAGTACCTAAATATCTCCATAATGTAGCGCTTTTCCTGCCGATTATAAGAAATTCTTTCCAAATTATAACTGTTCAAACTGCTTGACGACAACGCTCCAGGACTTATTGGGATTTGCCTGTAAAGGTTAACCTTAAAAACTCAACAACTGTCCGCATTACAACCCTGCAACTTGGCGTGTAGTCTTCGTCAATGAATAAGGTAACAGTCCAAAATTTCACCCTGGAAATTTGACCAGAAACACATTTCATTTCTATTTATATATGAACGCTAGGTACATCCATCTCTGCACATCCCGCTACTGTCTCATATTTGACATTTTTTTGTGCTACATCGATATATACTCAAGCTTGATCCCAATCTACCATCACAGCACAAAAATTCCTTCGTCCCCAGTGCTTTTCCTTGTCCGCATTCTAAATATTTCAACGATCATCCCATTGCATTTAATGCAAGATACAGGTTGGAACAAGAAATTGCCCGTAACATAATGAAGACTCGTAATTTGGTGTGCGTCGATGTATTCGAGAGCAAAAATATTTCGGATAATTCATCATGGTCAACTCTCAGTTAGCAGGCAATCGCAAGTCTTTAAATGCAACATACGAGGGTGTTAGGAAATTCTGGATCCCTTCAGTTGTGCACATTCTATCGGCCCCTTGCCGGGTTTAGCCCACATGCGTTCCAGATGGCAGCAGCCATTACCACGTTGCATGAGCAACAGCCGGGGTTCTGAGAGAGTGATAATAGAGTATGATATATCCCGGCTCAAACTCCCCTTCTATATCGGTTAGGAAATTGGCAGCAGAGAGCAATTGGACTCACAAAATAGAACGTTCCGCATAGCGCCTATGTATTACATATGAGTTAGGAGCTATATGTGCAACGTTGTAGTACTAAGTGTTAGTAGGGATTTTTATAATTCAGATTATTAATCATGGGCGCCCGGTTAGCAGTCTTTGGGAAGTCCGCAAAAGTATCAGACACTAGTGTTTCAATCTTCGGGGTTTCGTCAGTGGTGCTTATTTCTTTGGACCCTTCAGGGTTTGGCCAACATGAATTCCGGATGTTGGCAGCGGGTTTCAACTGGCCATAGATAACATACCCGAATCAGCAGGATTGACAGTTGAATATTGTGTTGCGCGGCTCACTTCCTACTGCCAAAGTTATATACTGAAATAAGTGACGTCCTTGTTCAAGTGCCAGACAAAGTTTGCAGATGTTTGTCGTAATGTTATCGGGAAGAGGAAAAACTTGGCAATCTTCAACTTCCATCGCACCGCTGCTGATGAAAACCATATAATTGCTTTCCTGTAGATTTTTCAAGCTTGTCCATAATACACCATCCTTGTCTCTCAAGAGAAGGCTAACTGAAACAACATTCTTCGTAATAGGTTTCAAAGCATCCCTTGTGTTAGACTAACAAATCATTTATCGATGCGAACTTTTGCAATGCTCTACAGGCAGATAATGTTGTTCAACACAAATTTCTTACCAAGAGGTTTTGGTTAAAAGCAAGCTAGTGGATATTTAAAGTCTCTTCTTCACTGTTGTACTACAACGGCACACATGTTTAAGGGCATAGCACTGCAAAGCAATCCATGAGCTGGGACGCAACCTTGGCATTGTTCTACTGAGTTCTCATAAGGGATTTGGAAAAGGATACCCTGTATTAGCAAGATTAGTTAACTACGATTTAGCCAATCCTGTTTTAGACAACTACGCATAAACGGCTACGGCCATTTACAAACTTTTTGGTTGGTCGAGATCCAATTTGTATGCAAGGCACAAGTCC
>CALYDF020000066.1:26508-53457 GCA_944474145.2 Dicrocoelium dendriticum
TCGAAAGCCAAATGAAGTTTCACATATTAAGTGTAGCATTATATACCGTTTGAGTGTAATAATATTGCCCAACGAGCTACGAGTCAAGTGACTCTTGCGAATAAATAGCGCAACGCCAGTGGTCGGTCAGAAGAGAAAATGGTCGGCTTTCACGTTTTCTTATTTCGTCGAGCAACAGCTTGTTCTCGTTGCTGTCCATTTTTATTATTTAACCTCAACCGCGTTTGAACGCTCGTTAGACTACCCGGGTTAAGGTTGTAATTTATGCAGTCAAGTGTTCTACCTTCTCCATTCGATTCACACAGCTCTTAGCTTCCCGCTTTTTATTGCCACGGCAATTAAACTTTGGAACTTCGCTCATTAACCATTCTTTACGTTCTCGACGACATCCAAGTTATCTGTTTCTTGGTATATGGTGTATGCACGGCTAGGATGAAGTCCCTTAAGTGAGCTGCGTATTCAAGTTTAAACTTAGACGGTAGCAAAATAGGCCTTTTAAGTTTTAAGTTCCATGTCCGTAGGCAACGGCTTATGGATGCAGAACGCCCAGAACTTTTAGTGATACATGTTATACTTAACTAAAAGCAGAACAGCAATCTCATAGCAGTTGTGAAACCTAGCCGCCTAAAGCAGCGGACCTGAAGAGGCTAGTTACGTTCGACCACCCATGCCTTTGTAATTTAGCTCACATCTGGTGGGAACAGGGCGTGAGCAACCAGCGTGTTCGACGCCTGGATTATGGCACAGACCAAGGGACTAAGCCGCTCAGAACCGTCGTTTCACGCATCAGGCTCCGATGGCTCGGCCAACTGTGTTATGCATGCCAGCCCACCGAATTCCGCGACGTGTGTTGATTACGCGCCGAGGGTGTGGATGGAAGAAGAGGAGGGGTGGCCAAGCGATGACTTGATTGAGAGGAATGAAGGCCCTCACTTCTGAGCTGGCCTCGGTTGGAGCGTCTCGGCTTTCTAGTTGAGGTCCAAAAGACGATGAACACGTTTGGTTGGACACGCTTGCTGATATAGCAAGGAGGCGACCTCAGTGGCGTTCGTGCTGTGATTTCCTTTGTCCCACCCCATCCGTCTTAGCCACCCTCCAACCACTATCTCATTAGTTAGCCTTATATAATTTTGCATAGTAATTTTTTTGGTGCACAGCAGCCGGCTGGTATCTTACCGGAACGATGCCCATCCGTTAGCGGTAGCTCAGCCAGCTTGCACCATTTGCATTTTTTCCTTTTTTCTATGTATGGAGGCATCGTAGCTGAGGTGTTCCCCATATCTAGCTAAGGTACATGCTGAGAATGGTGATGAGCAGGAGAAGGTAAGCAGCAATCTAAAGTGGTATACGCGTGCATGGTCCGAAAGAGTTAGGCAGCAGTTCCTGGGGAGTCCGTGCTTGACCGATGCCCAAACCAGGATATTACCACAGATATCACCATCACATAAATCAAACGTGCATATTTGGGCTCCAACCAATCATCTCCGGCTAATTATATAATGACAGGAGAACAAAAAATTCCGGTAAGAATAAAATTTTACTTAACCTGAAAGTTCTTCACCCGATTCTCCATGACCCTAACTCGCCATCGACCTACTTCAGTGAGTAATGACGAACCATAGCTAAGCCACCCGGTAAACCAACCATAATTTCTTTGCGCTACTCTAGAGTAAATAGGCTAGCGTAAAATCGGTCGATATGTTGCACCGCTGGTTACCATTTAATTTTCAACTAACTGGACGGCTGCGTTCCAGAACGTGGTGGGTTTTTGTCTGATAAGCGTTCTACCTATAAAATTCCCCTATTTTCCGGTTAACAGCACTGCGACTTGGCGGAGGTGACTAGCCACTTCACAAAGTCCCTGCCCATGGATTCACAATGGCAAGCTGCTTAGCGTTACATTTTACTTGTTAATACGTACACTACCATAAGCTTCTCCATATGCACCGTTCATTATCATTTCACCTTAAGCTTATTACTTATAGCGCTATAATAGTTACATCTGAATATAGCATATCGTTATATCTTACAAAGTTGATTCCCAGCGATAACAGCTAAGCCGAAACCTGATAATACTCACGTAGTCCCAACTTCTGACGGCAGAGTAATCCTATCAGATCCACTGAAAGAGGCCCATGATAAAATTAACTTTCTTGAGATCGAATTGAGCGCACTCAAAAGCAACGTCTCTGTACTGAGCGAAACTATATCAAAAATGATGCCACTAGCTCAGCTCTCGGGAATCACACAGACCAATGATGTGAATGAGCTCAAACTAGCAGGGGAGCTACTTACACACATTGCTAGCGAGGTTTCCGAACGAATTCGCCGTACAAATAACGTAATGATTTTCAAT
This sequence comes from Dicrocoelium dendriticum, assembly GCA_944474145.2. Lineage (NCBI taxonomy): Eukaryota > Metazoa > Platyhelminthes > Trematoda > Plagiorchiida > Dicrocoeliidae > Dicrocoelium > Dicrocoelium dendriticum. The sequence continues at coordinate 28,865 of CALYDF020000066.1, forward strand.
GTCCCCGACAAAATCAAATTAGCGAAGGTGAAGCGCTCGCTCACCAATCTCTGTAACATGACTCCCGACTCCTTCGAAATTAAACGTTTACGAAAAACACCCAAATGTAAATCATGCCCTATACTTATCACTTTTAGAGAACAAGTACTGGCCAAGAATTTAATAGCAAAACGATTCGTTCTGCGAGAGTCAGCCAATTTGGGGCCTATCGTGATCAAACCGGACAAAACACCACTGCAGAGAGCATTTGCCTCAACAATTAAACTTCCGTCTAGGCAAAGGGCGGAAGGTTCCCCTACCGCGACTGGACTTGCTACCTCACTCCCAGTAGACCTTGATCTGTCACAACAGCACGTGGACCCAAACGTGAAAAAGGCCTACAGCTCTGAACTAACTTCGTCCAGCAGAGTGAAGACGCTAGCCCTTTCGGTATCGCAATGTGAAGCTGCTGTCGGTCAAGACGAGGCTGCGGTAGATAAACCAAACGATTCCGACATGTGTGACACTGATAACGAACCTCAGACAGATGAAGTTATCGGTAACACATTCAATGAACCTATGACAAGCACACCACTGACTATTAAGGAAATCTCACGCAACCGCCCAAAACGAAGGCGTATCAAAAAGCCTGCCTCTTGCAACACCGACGTGCCGAGACACCAACCCGGAGAACGTCCAAAGGAAAACAGGCAACCCCCACCCTCCGCGCTACCTAACAAGTGTTCATCTCAGAACAGACAGATGGCACCTTTGAAGGCAATATCTAACAATTATGTACCACTGTTGGAGACCACGACTACCAACAAACAAATGCCGCCCCCCAGGAAGCAATACTTGCTTCCAACTCCAACTGTTCGCTATATAAAAGCCAATGTCCTCAGCCACAGCCAAAACATGCGCTACTCCCGCCCCGCTCCCGGTAGTGCTAACGCGAGCAACACTACTGCCCCACTTCACCGCCCCCAGCCCGACCATTCTTTTAACCCTAGGTTGTCCAATACAACACGGTCCGCTGGTGAATCCACACCTTACTCCCTAAGGCCGCAATTTCCGCGATGCTATCAAGCGAACAGTAACTATAATCAACTGCAGGTACCCCGCTACAAACCTGCTTCTTATAGAACACTCCGCGAAATAACGAAACACACCACCCCACCCTCGCCTGCAAAGATTAACCACCCGCGCCCTATAAGCCCAATTACTACTGAACTGCCGAACACGTCAGTACGCACCCCCGCTCCTTTTTTATGGAATATGGCGGGCTACGGCTCGCCACAACTCACGAGACTGTTAGACGAGGCTGCCCTCTACCACCTTTACAGGCTCTTAAACATCCCACCGATGCCCTTGAGCAATCGCTGCCCACCCCTCCAACAACTCATGTAGTCGTCAGCCCATTAAAAGCTAATTCCAGAAATAGCATGTATTATCAGTCCCTATCTCCCCAGGAGAACATGCTCAAAAGTTCCCCCGCTGCACAACTCAACGGCCCCGGTTTAACTGCAACGCAAGTCTTTGCTTCCCCTGAGACACTACCTGCCACACCTACGGGCTTGTCCCCCACGCATCCAACCGACGACCTAACCAGGAGACTCACCATTGCACGCAAACACGCCATCAACCGTCTCCGAGTCTTGGAATGCGATACAGACACCGCAGTAACCAACCCACAATTGGCAGAAATATGCCCCTCAGGACTGCACGCCCACTGTACTCCATCTTCCACTGCCTTCGTACTACATAACCCCGCCAATACCTTAGCCATCGCCAATAACCCTCCCCACACCCACAAACCTATCTCCGCTGTTTCGTTTCAGCGTGGCAACCAAGCAGTCCCACTCCTTCAACCCCACCGGCTCTATGATGACGCGGACAGTAAGATTCTGTCTGACCTCTGCAACCTCATAACTCTTATCACTCCTTCTGAGACAACAGCAACTATGCCCACGCACACAACTCAGATTAATTCTATCTCTGATAATGCAGCAGATGCTCACTTCTGTAATGAGGCACTCACTCTACTTCTCATTAACGCAAGGTCCATCAAACATAAGATGCACCTTATCAACCCCGTCATTATCCTATCCACCCCCCAGGTAGTGCTCATCACAGAAACGTGGCATGATGCTAACACTCCCGATGCTCATCTGCGAATCCCGGGCTACACCTCCTTCAGCAATGGACGTACCAACCACCGAGGTGGCGGATGCCTCATTTACGTTCGTGACGATTTCGGGGCGCCATCTTTTCAAGAACTTTCAATCGGCCATCTGGAAGACTCCGTTTGGATTCAGACTAGTAGGGGGCAGCACGATATCTTAATCGGCTGTCTGTATAATCCTCCACATACTAACACAATCGGTATACGCAATCTAGTGGAACTCTTCACAGAAGTATCCCTATTGCCTACTCACTATAAGATAATCGGTGGTGACTTTAACATGCCACAAGTGGCCTGGCAAACGCAATCTGCGCCACTCAAATACCGTGCCTTTGTGGACACCACATATGCATTTGGGTGGACTCAACACGTGCATGCACCCACCAGGCACAATAACACCTTAGATTTACTTTTTACCAACGGAGTTGCACATGCATCTGCTAACGTGCTTGATAATCTCCCTGGATGCGATCACAAAATAGTAAAACTATCTTTCCAACTACCCACCACTCGTCCCCCAGTGGCTAGAACAGCGTGTTCTGTTCGGCCCTTCAAACGCATCAATTGGACAAACTTTGCTCTACTTCTGAGATCCATCAGCTGGGATGCATTCTTTCTGGCTACAGATGTGGTCACTGCCTCTTCTGTACTATATCGCAATCTCACTTACTGCCTAGATATACTTGCACCTATAACGAAACAAAAAGCAATAAAGTCACTGCAGGACGCAGCCCCCCCTCGCAAACTGCTCGTCAAGCTCAAAAAGCTACGTTCGAAGTATAACAGGACCCAAGATTACTTCCTGCTTATTCGCATCAATGAAGTCCTGTTCGAGTGGAGAAATTCACAAACTACTGCAACTCTGTCCGAAGAACAAACTGCCCTAAACTCCATCAACCGTATCAAAGCCCTCAATTCCCTGATGAGGCGCAGAAGTAACCCCGCCTCGAATTCCATTAACTCGATTATTCGTCCAGACAACTCAGTTACCAGTAACCAAGCTGAAATATGTGAGATCATGAACCGCTACTTCTGCGACTCTTTCACCTCTGCTAACCTGACCCTGCCCCTCAATATTCCTAGTTGCACCCATGATACTTTACGCGCAGTACCATTTGACCTGCGTACCATTACTCGAGAAGTTCAAGCCCTCAAATTATCCTTCCATGCCGGACCTGATGGCCTCCCATCGGCTCTGCTAATTCTAGGTGGCGTGGATATAGCCGTCCTCCTTCTTAACATCTTTACTCTTTCCATGAAAAACGGAACATTTCCCTCCGCCTGGAAACATGCTGTAGTCATGCCAAGACACAAAAGGGGAAGCCGTCAAAACATTGAAAACTACCGACCCATTAGTCACACCCCATTCGCTTCACGGGTGATGGAGAGGATCATCAAGGAAGAGCTCCTACGGTTCTTGACACATCGTAACCTTATCAACAAATCCCAACATGGATTTCTCCCGTCTAAATCCTGTCAAACATGCCAGCTGGAGTTCCTGAACAATGTTACCGCCATGGTTGATTGCAGGAAAGCTCTGATCATCATCTTCTTGGATATGAAAAAAGCGTTCGATCGAGTTCCTCACAATGGACTGCTAACTAAATTGGCTTCTTACGGTATATCGGACCAGTTGCATTCTTGGTTCTCTTCCTATCTCTCCTGTCGAACACAATCGGTGAGATTAGGAGACTTCGAATCCTCACCGAAACCAGTTACAAGTGGTGTATTCCAGGGAAGTGTACTGGGCCCTATACTCTTCCTACTTTACATCAACGATGTATTTCAAGTCTTTGAATATGGAAAGGCGTACCTGTTCGCCGATGATATCAAAGTCGTATTCTCCTTTGACCCGGGTAACCTAAGGAGTGGTCTCCTCAATATTCAAAATGACCTTAAAGCACTAGACTCTTGGTGCAACACATGGAAGCTTGACTTCTCTCCTACAAAGTGCAGCGTTCTGTCGTACAGATGCACTGTGCCACCATGTGCGCTAACCCTGAATGGCGTCTCACTAGCCATCTGTCAAACCGTAAGGGATCTCGGAGTACACTATTCAAGCTCACTAAATTTCTCAGAACAAGTTAGCTATAGTGTAGCGAAAGCCAGATCCCTCATTGGTCATATCTGCAAAAGAATGCTCGTAACAGAATCCAGACTCACTCTATACAAGGTATGCGCTAGACCTCTTTTGGAATACTGCTCAATAATATTTACCAACTCCAGAAAGAGTGACAGAATAGCAATTGAGAAAGTACAACGCTCATTCACAAAGCGCCTGCTTTACCCTTCCACTCTCAACTACCGTGAGCGCTGTAAGCTCCTTCGTCTTGAACCTTTATGGTTACGAAGAATGAGACTCAACCTCACCTTCTTATTCCAGACGATAAACAACCCAAATACGAACCTTGAAGGACTTCTCCAACAAAACGAAGACTCTCGGTATCCCCTCCGCCACAGACCCTTAACCATTACCCTGCCCACAGCCCGCACTAACTTGCGCAACAACTTCTTTCTCTACAGATTCGCTCGCGTCTGGAACAGGCTACCATTACAAGTAAGGGCATCCGAGAATACTGCACAGTTCCGATCAGCCCTACATAGACACCTTGCTACCCTGCCTATATGCGAGCTCTTTAACACCAATACACCGGAGGATGAACTTTGGGAACATGGCCCACAGCATCTCTAAGTCTGAAAACCCACAAAAATTTGGAAACAGGACCTACCAAATAACCGTCCTTTACTATCTGGGACTGTCCACGTCACAAAACATAACTTAAGATCTGCGCACAGTTGCTCCATTTTCTCGCTCGCCTGTTGATTTCTTCATCGAAACTGTAGGTATCCAGTAGTGGTCAAACGTCCTAATGACTTGGCTACACCAGCCACTGATACCTCCTTTTCTAGTGCCACTATCTTTGCATAGAAGCAGCTAGTCGTCATAGGCTCCATCCAACTTCGCGGATATCCGGAGATTTCTAGGAGTTGCTCCCTTCTTACAATGTTTATCCTTGGATTGTTTGCGTCACAGCTCTGCTTGATTTCTTCATCGAAACTGTACGTATCCAGTAGTGTTCAAACGCCTCAATGACATGGCTAAAACAGACACTGATACATTCTTATTAAGAGCCACTATCTCTGCTTAGCAGCAGCTAGTCACCATGGCTTCCACTTAAATTTACAGATATCTGGAGCTAGCTCCCTTCTTACCATGTTCATTGTCTTAGGTTGTTTGCGTCACAGCTCAGCTGGTCTATGTTCCCTCCCGTAGCGCGCCGTTGTGTCGCTCGTCCTACTCGCATCAACTCTTCTTCATAGCAGCTAGACATTGTTGGCTCCATGTAGCTTGCAAGGAGCCACTCCCTGACACTACAGCCCTTGTTTTCTTTTGCCTTCTGTCTCGCTAAGCTTCGCTCGCATGTTGATTCCTTCATTGTAACCGTAGGTATCCAGTAGAGATCAATCGTCTTAATGATATGGCTTCAACAGCCACTGATACATTCTTTTCTAGAGCCAATATCTCTGATTAGCAGCAGCTAGTCACCATAGCTTCCACTTAACTTTGCGGATATCCGGAGCTAGCTCCCTTCTTACAATGTTCATTCTTTTGGATTGCTTGCGTCACAGCTCAGATGGTTTGTTGACCTATTATATGCCACCGTAGGATACACTAGTAACTGAAGGCGTAATCCGAACTCTATTGCGAGGTGCCAATCCCTGACTCTACAGCCCTCACTTTTCTTCTGCCGTCTGTCTCGCCTAGCTCCGCTCGCATGTTGATTTCTTCATTGAAACCGTAGGTATCCAGTAGAGATCAATCGTCTTAATGATATGGCTTCAACAGCCACTGATACATTCTTTTCTAGAGCCAATATCTCTGATTAGCAGCAGCTAGTCACCATAGCTTCCACTTAACTTTGCGGATATCCGGAGCTAGCTCCCTTCTTACAATGTTCATTCTTTTGGATTGCTTGCGTCACAGCTCAGATGGTTTGTTGACCTATTATATGCCACCGTAGGATACACTAGTAACTGAAGGCGTAATCCGAACTCTATTGCTGGTCACTCTTCTCTCTCCTAGCGCACCGTTGTGTCGCTCGTCCTACTCGCATCAACTCTTCTTCATAGCAGCCAGTCATTGTTGGCTCCATGTAGTTTGCAAGGAGCCACTCCCTGACACTACAGCCCTCATTTTCTTCTGCCGTCTGCCTCGCCAAGCTTCGCACGCATGTTGATTCCTTCATTGTAACCGTAGGTATCCAGTAGAGATCAATCGTCTTAATGATATGGCTTCAACAGCCACTGATACATTCTTTTCTAGAGCCAATATCTCTGATTAGCAGCAGCTAGTCACCATAGCTTCCACTTAACTTTGCGGATATCCGGAGCTAGCTCCCTTCTTACAATGTTCATTCTTTTGGATTGCTTGCGTCACAGCTCAGATGGTTTGTTGACCTATTATATGCCACCGTAGGATACACTAGTAACTGAAGGCGTAATCCGAACTCTATTGCTGGTCACTCTTCTCTCTCCTAGCGCACCGTTGTGTCGCTCGTCCTACTCGCATCAACTCTTCTTCATAGCAGCCAGTCATTGTTGGCTCCATGTAGTTTGCAAGGAGCCACTCCCTGACACTACAGCCCTCATTTTCTTCTGCCGTCTGCCTCGCCAAGCTTCGCACGCATGTTGATTCCTTCATTGTAACCGTAGGTATCCAGTAGAGATCAATCGTCTTAATGATATGGCTTCAACAGCCACTGATACATTCTTTTCTAGAGCCAATATCTCTGATTAGCAGCAGCTAGTCACCATAGCTTCCACTTAACTTTGCGGATATCCGGAGCTAGCTCCCTTCTTACAATGTTCATTCTTTTGGATTGCTTGCGTCACAGCTCAGATGGTTTGTTGACCTATTATATGCCACCGTAGGATACACTAGTAACTGAAGGCGTAATCCGAACTCTATTGCGAGGTGCCAATCCCTGACTCTACAGCCCTCACTTTTCTTCTGCCGTCTGTCTCGCCTAGCTCCGCTCGCATGATGATTCCTTCATTGTAACCGTAGGTATCCAGTAGAGATCAATCGTCTTAATGATATGGCTTCAACAGCCACTGATACATTCTTTTCTAGAGCCAATATCTCTGATTAGCAGCAGCTAGTCACCATAGCTTCCACTTTACTTTGCGGATATCCGGAGCTAGCTCCCTTCTTACAATGTTCATTCTTTTGGATTGCTTGCGTCACAGCTCAGATGGTTTGTTGACCGATTATATGCCAACGTAGGATACACTAGTAACGGAAGGCGTAATCCGAACTCTATTGCTGGTCACTCTTCTCTCTCCTAGCGCACCGATATGTCGCTCGTCCTACTAGCATCAACTCCTCTTCAGAGCAGCTAGTCATTGTTGGCTCCATGTAGTTTGCAAGGAGCCACTCCCTGACACTACAGCCCTTGTTTTCTTTTGCCTTCTGTCTCGCTAAGCTTCGCTCGCATGTTGATTCCTTCATTGTAACCGTAGGTATCCAGTAGAGATCAATCGTCTTAATGATATGGCTTCAACAGCCACTGATACATTCTTTTCTAGAGCCAATATCTCTGATTAGCAGCAGCTAGTCACCATAGCTTCCACTTAACTTTGCGGATATCCGGAGCTAGCTCCCTTCTTACAATGTTCATTCTTTTGGATTGCTTGCGTCACAGCTCAGATGGTTTGTTGACCTATTATATGCCACCGTAGGATACACTAGTAACTGAAGGCGTAATCCGAACTCTATTGCGAGGTGCCAATCCCTGACTCTACAGCCCTCACTTTTCTTCTGCCGTCTGTCTCGCCTAGCTTCGCTCGCATGTTGATTTCTTCATTGAAACCGTAGGTATCCAGTAGTGATCAATCGTCTTAATGATATGGCTTCAACAGCCACTGATACATTCTTTTCTAGAGCCAATATCTCTGATTAGCAGCAGCTAGTCACCATAGCTTCCACTTAACTTTGCGGATATCCGGAGCTAGCTCCCTTCTTACAATGTTCATTCTTTTGGATTGCTTGCGTCACAGCTCAGATGGTTTGTTGACCTATTATATGCCACCGTAGGATACACTAGTAACTGAAGGCGTAATCCGAACTCTATTGCAAGGTGCCAATCCCTGACTCTACAGCCCTCACTTTTCTTCTGCCGTCTGTCTCGCCTAGCTTCGCTCGCATGTTGATTTCTTCATTGAAACCGTAGGTATCCAGTAGAGATCAATCGTCTTAATGATATGGCTTCAACAGCCACTGATACATTCTTTTCTAGAGCCAATATCTCTGATTAGCAGCAGCTAGTCACCATAGCTTCCACTTAACTTTGCGGATATCCGGAGCTAGCTCCCTTCTTACAATTTTCATTCTTTTGGATTGCTTGCGTCACAGCTCAGATGGTTTGTTGACCTATTATATGCCACCGTAGGATACACTAGTAACTGAAGGCGTAATCCGAACTCTATTGCTGGTCACACTTCTCTCTCCTAGCGCACCGATGTGTCGCTCGTCCTACTCGCATCAACTCTTCTTCATGGCAGCCAGTCATTGTTGGCTCCATGAAGTTTGCAAGGAGCCACTCCCTGACATTACAGCCCTCATTTTCTTCTGCCGTCTGCTTTGCCAAGCTTCGCACGCATGTTGATTCCTTCATTGTAACCGTAGGTATCCAGTAGAGATCAATCGTCTTAATGATATGGCTTCAACAGCCACTGATACATTCTTTTCTAGAGCCAATATCTCTGATTAGCAGCAGCTAGTCACCATAGCTTCCACTTAACTTTGCGGATATCCGGAGCTAGCTCCCTTCTTACAATTTTCATTCTTTTGGATTGCTTGCGTCACAGCTCAGATGGTTTGTTGACCTATTATATGCCACCGTGGGATACACTAGTAACTGAAGGCGTAATCCGAACTCTATTGCTGGTCACTCTTCTCTCTCCTAGCGCACCGATGTGTCGCTCGTCCTACTCGCATCAACTCTTCTTCATGGCAGCCAGTCATTGTTGGCTCCATGAAGTTTGCAAGGAGCCACTCCCTGACATTACAGCCCTCATTTTCTTCTGCCGTCTGCTTTGCCAAGCTTCGCACGCATGTTGATTCCTTCATTGTAACCGTAGGTATCCAGTAGAGATCAATCGTCTTAATGATATGGCTTCAACAGCCACTGATACATTCTTTTCTAGAGCCAATATCTCTGATTAGCAGCAGCCAGTCACCATAGCTTCCACTTAACTTTGCGGATATCCGGAGCTAGCTCCCCTCTTACAATGTTCATTCTTTTGGATTGCTTGCGTCACAGCTCAGATGGTTTGTTGACCTATTATATGCCACCGTAGGATACACTAGTAACTGAAGGCGTAATCCGAACTCTATTGCTGGTCACTCTTCTCTCTCCTAGCGCACCGTTGTGACGCTCGTCCTACTCGCATCAACTCTTCTTGATAGCAGCTAGTCATTGTTGGCTCCATGTAGCTTGCAAGGATCCACTCGTTGATTTCCATCCTTCATTTTTCTCTGACTTTTGTCTCTCGAATCTTCACTCGCATGTTGATTTCTTCATTGAATCTGTAGGTATCCCCTAGTGATCAATCGTCTTAATGATATGGCTTCCACAGCGACTGACATATTCTTTTCTAGAGCTAATATCTCTACCTAGCAACAGCTTGTCACCGTAGCTTCCACTTAACTTTGCGGATATCCGGAGCTAGCTCTCTTCTTGCAATGTTCATTCTTTTGGATTGCTTGCGTCACAGCTCTGCTGGTCTGTTGACCTAGCACCTGAACTGTCACTTACCTTTATTGGCCTGTTGATACACTCAGCGACCCTATAGTCATACGCTAGTGACCAAGCGTCTGACTGGAATGGCTACATCCGGCCACTTAGTCTCTTCTATCGCCACCTGTCGGACGTCGTATATTCGGAATTTCTGTTCAGAAATAGATAGTGGCTATTGGCTCCATGCATATGCGATAATTTAATGCTTGTTAGGAGCCACTCCGTATCTCAATATCCTTTATTCCTCTAGAATTTCTGCATCCAATCCTTCCTCTGCCCTGCCACCAATTAATCTTTAGGACTCTCACGGCAACCTATTTATTTTCGCTTATTACGCTCTCCCTCTCGGATTACGTCAACTACTTGCTGTTCATAAACCTGACAATCACTACCATTATTCTAACTCTCTTTGCTCTATCCCTACGCAATTATTGGCTCCTACTAAACGGATACTTCGTACTTTACTTACTTGTACAACGATCTTGTCTCTAGGCAGGCGTTAGCAATCCACCTATACGGCTAATGATTCCGGAGGATATTCAAAAGACATTTTCAGCATAATTATTGTTGCACAGTGTACATGCTTTTGTCTCAAGCACAAGTGTTGTAACTTAAGATATTAACAATGTTCAACTCCATGCCTGTTCTTGCGGTCTTCTCTCGGCTGTCCCTCACTTTCCCTTTTCTCTGAGGTCCGGGAATTCTTGGAGATCTGGGATTGGACTGAGGAACAGTTTTGGCCCAAGACGGACGCAACAACCCACATGGACTTACCTGGAGCATGGTAGAACTCCGAAAGGACCGAACTGCAATCACCATAACCCCTGTCCAGTATGGAGAAATGGACATATCCTCATACTCCCCAAAATTATACATCTGTAAAACCTGGACAGCGGAGAAGTTGAACTTTTGCTCACCTGGACATACAATAAGATGAATAATCACGAGGTCCCTCTCCTCCACCGATCGCAAAAATAATGGCGACCCCGATCAAATTACCTGTCCAACTAGCAGAGAAAATTGGAAGCCATTACTCTGCGAAAATCCGAAGGTAAAACCAGTCGTCAAGCGGCTTTGCCAGTTCAACATTAATGTTCAAAATACTTTACGGCAGTGTTGCAGGACGTGGTGGGTTTTCGCCTGGCAAGCGTTCTCCCTATAAAAAGCCACAAATGTCTGTTTAACAACACTGCGACGTGGCGGATGTGACTCGCCACTGAATAAAGTCACAGCCCACAACTACAAACTGGCAAGTCGACTAGACTAACAATTCAACTCTTCCCGACTCTGTTTCAACTACACACGCTTGAACCCAATGTATCGTCGTGATACACGTCGGTTTTTAAACCTTGATCATGCCTGCGTTGGTGTGTCTCTATGAAACTGAGAATAAATTATTTATTTATTTAATTATTTATTTTATTCAGCACTCATGGCTTGCAACGCAACCTGGCATTTACGAAGGCCTATTTGTAATGTTTTGATAATGCCTCATACGTTGGGCCACAAGGAATTCGTTAATAAAAGCGTTATTACAATTCTTGATACACTCAGCTCTTTTGAGTAAGCAAGAACTGTACGCGAAGAGATTCATAAGAACGTTTAAACGCTTTGATTTTAGCAGCGAAGCAGTAGCTGACGATGTTTGATTCTAAGGCCCGTATGCACACACTGCTGGCAGCATTAGTAACCCAGCAGGCTGAAAAGCGGGGAATGAATTTGACCTGAATAATGACCGTATAATCCCCTTAACTCGAAACAACCGGCCTGGAAGCGCTGGACTGGTTGTCGTTGACGATTAACGTGACGCACCAAAGCTTCAGTTACTGGGTAAGGGGTTAAATATACTGCCTATTGATGGGTGGTTAAGATGGCTGCTCTGGTTTAGCCCTTGTTTCCTGGTTCGATAATCCCAGCCCCAGCTATCCTAAATTGTGCCGCGTCATCCGGCCATACACAACTTCTGCTTTCACGGACTGGCCGCTACTTGGCGGATGTGACTCGCCACTGGCGGATGTGACTCGCCACTAAGTAAAGTCACTGTCTCTACCCATTTCCGGAGGATCATTCACACAGCACGAACGTCATCTGATTCAAAGCGTTCCACTGATTCCCCCCTTTGATGGCGAACGCAATGAACACAAACACACACAGTTTCATATTTACCTACTCATACAACATGTACCCTTCCAAATACACAGTTAAACATAGTTTTACATCTCAACACACATAAATGCCTATGCTATGAGTCAAAATGTACTAATTGGTACAATTGCCGATCATACATATCTGTAATACTTTTATGACGCTGTCCTTTGCCACTATATCTCTGCACTACCAACCAGCCGGGGAAACCAAAACGCTGAGCCTGCTAGGCCGAAGTATATTAGGCACAAAACATGGCTACTTTTATAGGTCACATGCGCTTACCTCGCCTCTATCACTGAGGTGAGTCACACCTTTTGTCTGGACAGATTCGACTCTGGTAGCGGGCATCTCTCTATGACTGTAGGTAGGATCACGTCCGCAACATAGCAACCCGTGCGGCGACGACGGTCTGATTTCGTCAGCTACCATGACAACCATGACAACTTGTTAGGGTCAACCTCGATTGTTTAGGGCTGGCAGTGTTGAACAGCTCTCGTTAAGTAAACTCTGTACGTGTCGGCCGGTGGCCGAGTGGTCCGCACGTTTGCTTTGCAACCATAAGGTCACCGGTTCGAATCCGCGTAGGGGTGGGCGTCCTCGCGGTATACTTAGCCCGCGCGCGACTGGTGGTGGTCGCGCGGCAGCGAAGCGCCGGTACGGCGTATAAGATGACACATTTCATTTCATTTTCATTTTCATTTCAAACTTTGTACGTTCGACTTATGAATTTTATTTTTGGTTCAGAATTTTGGAGCTTTGGAGCTTTGGGTGATCAGTGTTGAATCCGTGGCTAGGTGGGCGCCACAAGTTGGTCCTAGAAGCAATGGGTTCATGCACAGGATATTAACGTTTAAGAAAGTGGCGGTGGAAGAACTAGAAGGAGCCAGCTATCAAGAAAATTGACCAGTAATACTTGGAGCTTTGAATAAAATCGTTTTTATATGTACTTGGGTGTTAAAACATAGGATTAGTAGAAAAAGTGTTAGTCAGCAGATCTGTTACTTCGCGCGCAGATTTCAGAGCCGACGGTAGTTAGATGGGAATGGATGTCGGATGGAGAATTGAGCAGTGGCTGGGCACTTGCTCGCCCGATAGACAAGGTGGCTACCAAAGGTAGCGTAGGATATGCAGTAGTTACCCAGTGCTAAAGCGGAAATAAAATAAGCATGGGGCACAACCAGCTGAAGGAAATGATGTAGTAGAATAAGGAGGCCTTGGTTTAGTAGCCGCTCACACCAAACCTTGCAGAGGGCGTTGTAGTTCCAAGTGACAGTAAAAGGAATGCAAAACACGGGTATGAGCGGTAAATTTAGTAATTTGTGGTGCATAAAGAACAATGACAATCTTGCTACAGAGTTACAGTTTTAAACCTTAAGGGTGGATGTTTTAAGGAAAGAAGGACCTGGGTTGGAACCTAATGTGCTAAGAGAGCTTCAGTGGACGGACTGGTCCAAAAGGATTAAGAAGGAGAGACATAAGAGGAAAGAGCCTCAAGTGATGATTGGGCTACGGTGTTTGGCGTTGTGGGGATAAAAGAGACCATTCATTAAACATTAGAAGATAGATCCTATATGAAGCGAAGTATGCATAGAACCCAATAGGGTAAGCAAAGGTTTGAATGAGAAAGGCGAAGAGCAAGTAGTGAGAAGCTTGTGCTGGTGGCATGAAGGGGCATTAGTAGATTGGTTCAGGGTCGTACCCGATGCCACCTGCAGGATGGTCCAAACGTGATAGAAGAACGTCGATTGTTAGCGGATGAGACAGGCGAACATTTAAGGGAAAAGTCTAAGCTGAAATACTCAAAAATGGTGTGTTTTTCAAAGCTAGATATATATGTCTAGATATACTCAGATCTTCATGACATTTGCAGGAAATATCATTATTTATCGTATAAATAATATACGATAGCGAAATAAAGATAAGTGTGTTTATTATACGTTTTATTTACATTTTAGTAACGTACCTAAATTAATGATGCCGAATTAGTTGTTGTGGAGTTCTGGGTCCCATCAAAATAGTATTCTATGTATAGGGCTAAAATTTTGATGAGTTATTTAGATACAGTTCAGCTTTAGAATAAACTATACCCAACTCTGTTCCTGAATTAGATCTTCCAATACTGATGTTCCGATTTGAATAAAAATCTGAACTGAAGTTAAAAGTTGAGCACAAGTGTAGGCCACCTAAAATTAGTTTATTCCATGCTAAAACTAAAGAGGAGCATCTCCTCCAAATTGTATTGACTTTGGACCCTAAGTGTTGGAATTATCCTTAGAACGCTGACGTATAAGTGAAAAAACCCAGTTTTGAGAAAAGTAGCTTTAAAGTTAAAGTACATGAAAAAATGAGTCATTTAAAATTTTCTGGCGTATCGGTAAATTTTACGAATTTTGGTGATGTCCCATGGTATGATTTCCGTAGAAAAAGTAACTTGGACTACTTGTGGACACCAGCATGGTGGTAATCATTGATGTCTTCACACGCCCTTGAAGCCGCTACGTTCCGTGCTCGTCGTTTAGCTGGCAGAAATCTGGCAGCTGCTATATGAATTCTTGTTCTGTCTAGTTCATTACAACACACTCTGGTATACAATCCAATAGACATCCCAAATTTGCAAATATAGGCAGCCTACCCCTCTGTGCATCATTAAAAATCACTGCAGCATCAGCGAATGCAAGACTAAGCCTTCACCTTCCGACAAAACCAGCCTTTGGACATCTTTGCCAAGTTAAATTGCGAAAACTTTCAATTGTATTTTGTGTTCCTCCATTGACACACTTTGACAGTAATATCTCACTGGCAAGAGTTTCAAAAACAGTCCTGAAAGCCTTGCACACATAAGGAGGGAGAGCATTCCTGTCAGAGTCGCCTGCTGGCTGCTTCTTGGTAGGACACCAGTCTCCACAGTTAGTGTGATCACGGTTGCGGTGCTCTCATTTGGCCCATATATCTTTTGCCTCTGAGGCACATTATTAGTATTTCTTCTTATTGCAGCCCGATAATGTCCTTGAATGTTTAACATTGCCTTCTTTGTCAGACAACTTCGCCCACCGATTCCTTGCACGCTCTTGGCATTGTGTATAAAGGTCTCTTTTTCAGCTCAGTTAATTTATTGGTCAGGTGTCGCCACATTCTCTTTTGCACGTGCCCACAAAGCTCAAGTTTGGAAATTTTCACATCATTATACACAGGTGGCTCTGCATTTGGTACTGATGCATAAGATTTACTGCCACCATCTCCAAGAAAAGAAACATAGTGCAGTCCATATAATTGCTCACTTCGGCGGAATATTTCTAGTGCTCCAGCTGGCTTCATGCTGCCTGCCGACCCACTGTGATGCTTGGCGCAGTCTTGTACATGTGAACACTTCCATGCCTGAAATTCGTTCTCAGTTTTATTCCTCTGGTTCTTGGACATGCGTTGCAATCGGTTGACAAAACTGAGGTGTCAAAAACCATCGAGTTATGGCTATCCACTGTGAGAACTGTGACCACGCCATTTTTGCTCTGGAACCCCATTCTCTGCCAAGTGTCATCACAAGAGACTGTTATATTTTCTCCTTTCTTTTCCTTGATCTCATCTGCAGCTCTCTGCATATTTTCTAGGGTAATGGCCTGTGCAGCATGAATAATCTTCTTCTTTTGAAGAGACCAACTGCTTTTATGCATATTTGATGGCATGTTCATATTTCAAAGAAATTTTTTGCCATGCTTATAATTCCTTCTTATGGCAAAGGGAGCCACTGGATACCTTCCATTGACTTCATAAGTCTTCCTACATTTTGCAGAGAACATAAATGATACTTCATGCTGACACTGACAGTGGAAAGTGAATTTTGAGGCCAGTGAGCTTCTGGTTTCAGTCACATAAGATTCGTTCTTGCCCAATGAAAATAGTTCTTTTAAACTGAAAGATATTGCGAAATTACGAGATAGGTCTTGCAAAGCCGAATCGAATGCAACTTGAATGAAGTTTCTAGGACGTCTACAAGCCGAGATGCAACATTTTACATTTCCGCATATATAATGGGCTTGAATACATAGAAAAACAAGTCACACATGCTTCACAAAATGCTGAAATACTGCATTGCAAAGATGCTAACAGAAAATTGGTTCGCAGATTTATATTCTAGGGTGACTGCAGTTGACATCTGTATGGTTTTCCAAAATGATCAAAAATTACGATTTTTCAGATTTTTCAGCATAGACCCTCTACTTAAGTGCAAGAAGGAGACTTCGGTGAGAAAGGATAAGATGCTTAAGGAAAACTAGATAAAAGCCAAGGGCAGAGACCAGATAATTCAAGTAGAAACGGAGGGACCAGCCTTATAAAGAAGGAATGGAGCGCGGATGGGAAATGTAAGCTTGTTATTATAGAAAGGGCACCGAGGTCAAATAGTACTGAGTTATGACCACTAAATTGGCCAGAGAAGTAAGGTAGGTGGCCGCTTGTCTAGCAAACCGGGAGCGCGTCAAGCAAACGTTAAGAACGGAGAGCCGAAGTTGTTTGGAATGCTAAGTGTTATAGGAGGCTCAGAGGCTAGTCAAATCCAAAAGGATTAAGAAGTATAAGCATATTAGGAAAGTAACTTCGAGGAGTGGGCCGTGATGGTTGGCGTTGGGAGTACAAAAGTGACAATTATTAGCAAAATTAGGTAAACCGTATTGAGAGGCGACCTGGGGCATATAATATTTGCGGGATAAGTAAAATTGTAACTATCTGAGGACCAAGACTGAGAACCTAGTGATAGTAAAATAGAGAAGGCACTTATATTCTAGCCCTGTGATGTGACAATTTCAGAGAAAGATGTCGTCAGATGGCATAATATGTAGAAGCCAGGTATGGAGTTTGGCTGTCGTTGCATAAAACGTGAGGGGTATACTTCAGTGAAATGTAAAATTCTGGTAGGAGTTCGAGCGACGTGGCTAAATAAATACCCGGTGTTTTAATAGGCAAAGTGATGACAAAACACAGACAGGGTGCGAAAAGCAAGGATTTAAATGTGAGAGGCTGCTGCTCCTATGGAAAATGGGAACGTGGGCAAGTAGTCGCGAGTCGTGACCAATTCTTCGTCCAACGTGGTCCACAAATTTCCGAGGCTGTTGTAGTCAAGTGGGACAACGTTAGCACAGCAACCATGGAGCTAGTCGTGAGCGTTAGGAAGTAGGACTGGATGTTATTTATGAAAAGGAACATATTTAGAAAGTCAAGGGCTTCGTTCTTTCTGAAGCAGGACTGGTCCAGAAAAAGTAGGAAGAATGGACAAACTAAGGAAGTGTAGCCGGCGGGGACTGGAATATGGAGCTGGCACTAAAAAGTTAGAATAAACGTAGAAAGTTATGAGCAGGGCCATATGGAGAGCCGGCGTAGCGCATGCTGAAATGATGGTTAATCACAAGTGCAAATGAGACAGGCGGGGCCAAAGCTGTAAAAAGCTAAAGCTGCGGGAATGAAGAAGACCTTGGTCTAACTGTTGTGGGATGTATACGGTGGAGCACAGCAAGGGTAATAAAAGGAATCAGGAAGCGAGTGAGCTATGCGAGGGCTAAATTGTCAAAGTCATACGTTATTGAGGAATGTAAGGCTCAGTAGAGATGTCGAGACACAGCAGAAAATTAGAGTACGAACTAGGCAATGAGAAATAAAAATAAACTTATATTCTCGCTTGATGCTGCGCAAGCCAAACGGCGCGTGGATCAACTTGGACAAGCAATGGCGTTTTGCCATTTTCAAGATAGATTACACGCAAAAATGTAAAATTTTAAAGGCACCTTGTGAGAAGCAACGTAGTTAGTTCCATGTTGGTAATGGAAGATCGAATTTTAGTAACGAGGGTTTTATAAATTTGTGTAAGCGTATGGGTGTGGCTTGGTGGGGTATGAAGTTGGAGGACTTGCAAGTGTTGTATAAAGTGTAGTGACTTTATCCGGTGGCAAGGCACGTACGCCACGTCGCGTTGTTGTTAAGCAGACACCTATAGCATGGTATAAGCAAAACGAGTTCCAGGAGGGACCCGTCACCTCCTGGAACACTGCCAAGCAGAACGAGGATGAAGCAAGCGAGGACGGATATTGATTGGCAGATACTATTAAGAAAACGTGAACCGTGACCAAATAGTTGGGAGGTGTGACCAATTATTTGGCCAGCGACATCATGCAGCTGAATGATATTATATGAAACCGGTGGTGAGTCAAGCGAGAAATAGAAACTAAGGGCCAATGCTGATAGGATAATTAGACCTTATTAGGAAAATCGTGTGCTTGGTGTTTTATAGGGCGGACTGGTACAGAAGGACAAAGAAGGCAAGTATATTGGGGAAGTGAATCCACCGAGGAATAGGCTACGATGGCTGAGGTTGGGAGAGCAATAGAGACCAGTATTGAAAAGTTATCTGATGGACCATGTGGAGGAGGGAATGTTTCATACAGCAAAATGGGTCAACGGAATATTGAATGAGACAGACGATGACGTAGAGTGGATAAACTAGGGCTGGTTGCATTAAGCGAGCATTAGCATAGTACCTAAAGTATGTAACTACTACAATGTGCAGTATTGTCCAAATGGTGTAGTAGCATGCAGCCAGTTAGTGAATAAAACAGACAGGGCTTAAAGTGTGATAATCAGACCATAATGTGAAATGTTAACCATGTCAAGGACTTCGAGAAAAACGATTAGATCAGTGATCGGACTATAAAATTAAGAAAAGGAGGACCGGGCGTAAGGAAATTAACAAGCAAAGCTATATTTTGCTGGGCGGATGCTATTACGGAAAGTGGGATCGAGGACAAATACTAGGGTTGCAACTAATTCTGTAGCAGCAGTACTCCAGTGCTTTTATTGGTCGGAGTGACTAAATCATATCTGAAGCAATCGAGGACAGTAATATGGTGGCGGCGCTGGGCAAAATAATAGGCCCAATTTGAAAATTAATATGCGGACCATCAATAAGTAAATAGGTATATTCTCGATGTAACGTTGCACCAGCACGGGCACGAGCGAGTGGTCTACAAAACCAAAAGTTTTCACACAATTGTTGCTTAGGAATTTTGCAAGGAGGATAGGCTTGCTCACTGGTATCAGAGAAGGATGTGCCCTTGGAGCGTGGTAAAACCATAAAGTGTTTCTGTTGTAAAGTTCCGTTTGGAAGCGTTTTCAAACGTTTCCAGCGATTGGTCACTAATTTTTCCTGGGCGTAGGAACACGTTAGGTTTTTTGATAAACACTGGCGATGGAATGGTTGAAGTTTTGTCAATATGCAGTTTTGCTAGCAAATTTCGGGTAATAGGAACATCGTCAGTAGCAGGCGTGTTGGCGCCGAATCACATCCACTACGTTGCAGTGTTGTTAAAGAGACAATTGCGGCTTATATAGGTAGAACGCTTGCACAGTGAAGACCGACTTCGTCCAGGAACACTGCCATTAACAACAATGTAAATAACAACGTACCAGTAACAACGCTACCTTGAGACTGATTTTCACCATGGAAAACCACAAACATGATACCAACAAAGTACTCCATTCAGTACAATTGGTATATGTCAAGCATTTTGCTAGGCGGGGAGCAAGAAGTAAGGAGCCAGTTCCAATGAAATAAAGAAAGCCGGTGGTTTATTGTTGGGGTGCAACCGCGTCAGATGTCGAAGTATTGAAGAATGAATAGGGGCTGAAAAGAGAAGTAGGTCAGCAAAACAAGACGAATGGGTGCGGGCCAAGTGATATTAGAAAACATTCGCCCTGGTATGTGGAGTCTACTAAGCAGCAGAATCTAGGTAGGTAGACAACGTTTATCAGGGTTGGAAATAAAAGGCATCGAACAATGGAAGACATTGCCAACGGTCGATGATATAGAAACAGGTCAGTCAATACTAGGTTATAGCTGCTTGCAGGAAATGCGTAGGAGGTCGATACTGAAAAGTTTTGTGCTGAGATGAGGCGCATGCTCTGTATAAGGGGCCAGAGATGCTTTTAGTCGTCAACTCATTTTCCTCCGCCGAGGCTGTGATAACTAGGCATTTCGATACTGTGGCTTAAGTAGGGAGACCTTTAATGCCTTGCCGAATTAAGTACTGAGCTCAAATTATCTCACTGGTATGAATAACCTGTTCATGGTGTACGCACGTCTGTATGGGAAAGTTTATGGTGTTAGCCAAAGACAACAGCTGGTAGGATCAATGAATGTTTTCTGTTCCGTAGGTAACGTCAAGCATCTGCTGTCAGTCGAAAATATCGTGCGGCTTTCACGTCTGCCTTTTGAATAGGAATGGATTGTTAGTCTTATATCTACGCAGCCATAGCGAACCTGGACCCATTGTTTGCATTGTCAATGCTAGTTCTGTCTGGATGGGGATTTGGGCGCTTAGTAAAGGTGCGCTGTATTTGTGTTGGTGCTACGCTATCGCCTTTAAGCGTTGCTGAGGATCATGGGGCAGTATACTAGACTCGCCTTGCGCATGTTTTGTAGAGCGTGAGCCGAACTTCTACAGGTGCAGTACCTATGTGTTTAACTCCAATTAACCTAAGGAAAGCAGAAAACCCGGTATTAGATAAAGCTGGCTAATTATCAGACACTAGTGTTTCTAGGAATCAAACCGTCTCAAAAGTTGTACGCAACAAGTATGGTGTTTGTTGAGGTAGATGAGGCCAGAAATCGAGCTACGGTCTGTTTAGAATGGGTGTCAAATATAATTAAAGTCATGTGACTCTCGAAAGAACAAAAAAATTACACAAGGTCGCCTTACCATTAGGTTACTGGCCAATTTCAAGGCTACGTTAGAGCAGGAGCGCGGCGTTCCGGTTCTTATGGCAGTCCGCAAATTCCAATCTACGCTACAATATCCTCGTTCAATCCGGACCAGTAAACATTTACCGATTTCCTTTTGTCAACTCCAGGATGCACGTCATTTAATTCTTCGAGGATACATAGGCGAAAACTTCTGGAGTCTATTACTCTTGCGCCTCACAGTACACGTCTGTACTTTAGGCTAAGCTAAGCCAACCTGTTACGGAAGGGCAGGGAATGTTTGGATTCGTCAGTTGGCAACCCAGCTTGAGAGTAGCGCTTTACCAGCGATAAAGTATTACCTCCGTTATTCTTCTGAAATAGGTCTATTGATATGACCGGAAAAACATTGGGATGCAGAATCCCAATTGCGAGCTCTTTTAGGGTTACCGCCTCCGAGGTACCGCTCGTAAAATAAAGTCGACAAACGATATCGGCTTAGGTCTTCTGCTCAGCATAAAACGTACTGAAGTTTATATCTACATGCAAACTGAAGGAGGAACCAACAAATGCTGCTGGGAAGAGGCAATTGTGAAGTCTCCTGCTCGTAGGCAAGAAGGTAAACAAAGGGATTATAATCAGTATAAATTACGAAGGACGATAAATATATCTTGGGGAAATCAGGTAGTACCAGAGGTACCAGCTGCCTCTTGATCAAGCTGCGATTATCTGTGTTCTGTTGCTGTCAGCATTCTTGAGCTATAAGGTCTGCGTTGCAGGTGATCCGCAAATAATTCGTGCAGTAAAGTCGATCTGAGACCCTGAGGTATAGCATGTCAAGCGAGAATAACAGGATTTCGTGAATAAATAAATACATACAATGTTTAATCTCGACTACATGAGGCATTCTTACACAAACATATTCATAATAAGAGTACAAACTATGAAGAATTAAGGTACAATAAGGCTATGCGTTTGTCACATATGTTGGTATACGGTTGCATATATGCATGAATTTAGGCGTCTATAGTTTTGTTTATAGGTTTGTACATGTTTTCTTGCACTTTTGACGGTTTCGCCAGTGCGAACGGGATGCTAGAGGTTTGTGGAGTTGGAGCGGTGGTCCGGATGAGCATCGAAGTGTCGTTTTCGTGGCGAGGCACAACCACCCCGTCGCAAGGATGTTAAACAGACATTTGTGGCTTCTGGTAGGGAGAACGCTAGCAAGGCGTAAGCCCACCAACAACTGGAACCTTGTCATCGAATTATTTGCTGGAACGCACAACCGTCACTTCGAATTGTTAGGCTAGCCAAGAAAAGTTACAAGTGCCAAAGTCGTTAACGGCTGTGAAAGCATTATTATGAATCCACTTCCGATTCCAATTTTGGTTTCTACATACGAGGTAATGGTCGTGAGGTAGCTGGGCTGATGCTGATAGTATGAATCTGGAACACTGGGTAATGGTACCCGAGAGTGACTGCAGTACATGAAAATCTTTTGGTGCAGACTCTTCAACTGGCGCCCTCGTCTACATTTAAGGAGCATAATCATCATGTTAACCGCTACCCAAGTTACTGTTCCCTCGACATAAGTAATTTACCATTCCCCTTTCTAAAATCAATGTTGCGCCTGATTATCGTTTCAGGACAGCATTCAAGATGTGCACCTTTTCAGTGATAGTTCATCCAGTCAAAAAGCTGTCGTTTAAATTGGCATTTGTGCTGCTTATGTACTTCACCAATGTATCTATTATACACTTAAAGATAGCTGCGCTTAGCTCGTGCCAAAATGCATGGGTGTGAAGCGGATGAATCCAAAGTGAATGCTGATAATGGCGGATTCGTTTGATTTTGCTTCAAATTCTAGTAGTTCGTAGACATGGCTCTGACTTAGTTCGTTAAAACCTGGCCGCAGATGCGAGAAGTTTTATGGCTTCACGCTTCTGCAGCAGCGACATATCTAACTTAAATGCTTGTTTGAGCGCAACTGTGTTGTACATCCGGCTACTTTTGGAACCAATGCGTTTCAATTTTTGTGTTAGAGAGACTGCGACGCAGTAAAATCGCCACTTTGTTGCGAATGGCATAAGGACAGACTGGAGCTTACCAAAACCTTGGTATTGCCTGTAGGTTTGACCGTGGGTTAACGGCGGAACCGTTTTAAATACCCTATCTAGACCCATGGAACAAAACGGAAGGGTTTCGCAGGACAACAGTTCATTGTACTTGGGATTATACCAAGTTGACATTTGATATGATGTTGGGAAAGTTGGTTTTCCTCGCGACCTGGTATGTTCGGACCCTTTCGTCCAGAAATACACACACATATGATTCGTTAAATTACGACAAGAGATGAGTGCATTGAATTTTTGGCCAACTTTTTCACCCTCTGGGCTGTGTAAGATCGCAACGGTAATGTTGATGTACTTTGCTTGTGAAGTTTAAACAAGACAACTAATCGGACCAGGGTAAGCACGTAAGCGGTACAGGATCCAAAACCCGCAGGTTGCTCATTTACCTTCACAGCATAACAACTGGCTTCTTTGACGTCATGTTGTGACTAAAAACAGTCGTTGTACTGATCCAGTTGTGGGTTAGTTATGGGTGCTTCAAAGTTCAGCCATTTGTTGCTTTGGAGCAACTGAGTTTTGCTTATAAAGATAACCCTCCAAATATGCAGTTTGAACCTAAAAGCTGCAAAATGAATGAAGGTGAAGCCAGTAGGGTAGAGACCAAAGGCGTTCGCCGCAATAATAATATGGAACCTTACTTAGCTGCACAGGTTGAGTTGCGGTTTGCTCCCGGCTAAACTGGGAGACATCGGTTGCATCGTGCGATGTCAGCTGGTTCCAGGAGTAAAATGTAGCTGGTTCCTGACAGTCTTGCACGCTCTTGCAGCATATCAAAGAACGTTTCCTGATGCAGAAGCGTTTCCGCGGTTAGCAGCCGCTCTACTGCCACCTCATCGGGATCGACATAATAAAAGCCTGTAATAGCATCGCTGCTTTATATTGGTTAGGATAAATGTGCACATAGACAAACTAGCGAATTGCAGTGAGTAGAGTGATGAATTCATTTGTACCCTCATTCGTACGTTGACGCACAGCATGGAACCTGCAGAGTAGCGAAAACATTCCAAATCAAGGTAACTAGCATCCAGGTCTGTCAACCAAGGTAACTGTAATTTTGTACCGTGTGGGTTCTTTCCGAGTAAGGTGATTTTTTACATGATGGTCTTGCATTCGGGTTTGGCTAACACAGCCGAAAGTCTGGCAAGTTAGGCTTTCCTCGTCGCTGAATGCAAATCCTAGGCAAGTTTAGAAGTAATTGCTGCAACTCTTCCAATGAGTGTTGGAAAGTACACACTTGCCATTGCGCCTCTGAGAAGACCGTCAACAACGCAGTCCGTAAAATAAGGGATTACCTTTTACAAAGGTACAATCGCTAAGAAGACGCAGAACTTGATGAAGCCAATATGCTCCAACTTTGTTTGACGTTGCAACCACCACGCTCGCCTGACCGATGTGCGCCGCTCTCAAAGCTGTAAAAGTACAGAACGCTAACCAACCCACTGGGTCAGGTAACGACACCAAATTGAATGGCAGAAAGGCGAAACCGAAGAGACTCCCATCGAAAGGCATTTGTGGGTTAGGAGAATGTCATCGGGTAGTAAAAATCGGTCTGGCTTGTTTGCACTGTTTGGAATGGTACCAAACGAAATGTGCAAATGTGTCCCAACAACAGTTACGGGAGCGAAATCGCT
>CALYDF020000066.1:53956-69576 GCA_944474145.2 Dicrocoelium dendriticum
AACCCTCCACTTCGGTGACGGTCTCACTAACCGTATTGGCAGAGGCTGACTTCAAACTCAACCGCCGCCACTAGTGAGATTGCGTGTCGCAATTCAAGACACACGGCGGGTGTTCCAGAAAACCCGAAAATCGGATTAGTGAATATTGTGTGATTTGGCACCGATAGGTTCAAATTTCTATGCCGAAATTAGCGACAATTTCCGGATTATTTTTTCACCGCAGCATCTGTAACACATTACACTATCTGAGTGACGCAAAGGAAGCGCTTGGTTGCCCTCGTTGAAGCGGTGTTACCCTTAATTTGGAGCTCGAGGGATACATTTTCTTTAGGTGTCGTCAACACTGTTTCTTTCGGCGGTCTGACTTGGATATGCTTCGTGATGATGCCCTTTAGGGTAAAATATCTATGAGTGTTCCGGTTATCGTTCTTAACTCCTCAGTAAGACAATCGCTCGAGCAGATGGGTCTGGCACGAGTTAACAAGATTTTCACCAGGGTACGCTTGTGGCTCATCAGTATGTAACGGGTAAAACATAGATATTGACCGGATCATTTTGGTTTCCGTAGGCAAACCGCAAAACGAGCCCGGGATGACTTTGGCTGAAACCGCCCAATAGTGTAAAGCAACATAGTTATGAGGCAGCTAACATTGCTTCAGAAGTGAACAGCCCCTGAGGAGACACGTCTCGCGCGACCGTGAGCGAAATCCTAGCTCTGCTAGGAATAGTCGCTCCCATAAACCAGACCCAGCGCACTCAAAAACAAACGGCTTACGCCTGACCTGGACCACGGTTGACATCGATGCGCACCACTATGCTGACGATATACACTGCTGAATGTGTAGCGTTTAAAGCAATGTCAGGAAACAATGCTAACTTTAAACTAATTATCATAAGACTGACCATGAGCCCCGGAAACTTGGCTTGTTACGTTAGTTTAAACGATACTGAAGCACATTATCAGCAAATCGCTCGCCTAGCCTTCACCAGAACTATCCGGTAACCATACATCTCTCACTTGACAAATGACTCTAAACGCTGCGTCCTTGTCTTTCAACACTCCCCGGATAAACGTTTCGCGTCAATTACGATCTCACGTCAGCCAAACTGTTATCATGCTCTACTGTAATCCAATTAACTATCGTTGTAAAATAACCGCAGATTCTCGACTGTTCAGTTTATCGTTGCTCGTCAGTTACCAGCCCCCTAAGTAATATAATACTTACTCGTTAGCCCAGCACAACGTAACCTGGCGATGTTTTTGAACAAAAACGCCAGTGCAGGGTATAGATACATATATCATTGAACGAACAAAAGTTTATAAATCCATGAGGTGTATTGCATGAACATACCTCGCTCTTACATATTCTACCAGTTGTTTACAATGGTGTTGGGACACGGAGGCTCCTGCTTCTGATACAATATGTTTCAGGAACTGGATCCTCCATTCTCTTTTGCTCAGCACACCAGATGTATTCCCTCGAAGCATTTCGGAGTATAACTGCTTCATGGCTTTTTTCAAATAGGACTTGATGACAATCCAATTACCTTCAACTGGGTTCAGTGCAGGCGAATATGTTGCAAGTCGCAGGAGTCTTCTGGATGGGTAGGGCACTTCCTGAAAAGCGCGTTCCAGATCAGTGTGGCACGGTGCGTTGTCACATATAATCAGGCACATATTATTAACAGCTGCGCCGTTGGCATCAATCATTTGACACAACCACCGATAGCATCTCTCTTTGTTGTAACTGCCTATTAGTAATGAGTACTCCAGAAGTGCGTCTGCGGTCATCGCACTAAAAATATGTAAAACTTGTCCACGAGCACCCGCGACCGTAAACTGCGCACGGCAGCCACGTGCTGAACGCGCCCCTTGAGCGATCACAAAAAAGGTTGAAGTTCGTTTCACCAAACCATACTGATTTTAACCTTCGGCTTACAGATTCATGGGGCGCAGAACGTACGATTTCCTTCGCTTCCTGTTCTCAAGCGTATTTGTTGACTCTGGTATTGAATGCAGCTTTTTCAGTGTTCTGAGGCGACCGTCTACGTATCGAGCAACGGTACTGATGCGCACCTTCACTTCGAATTCTACCTTCAACCGGAAACGAAGAGTTTCTATTGTAACCGTAGGTTCCGATTAAACCCATTTCGCTAGACAATCTACGTGACAAATAGTTAGTGAATTTCGACATGCAACGCCTTGTTTTCCTCAACGTTCGTGCCAATCCAACCTTCCTACCTTCCGATGCACCGCCCAGATCTACCACGAAAAGTACATTCATCTACATAGGCGAACAACCGCTACGTGATGTCAGCTGGTTGGTTCGGGTTTATCCACTTCTAGCAAATAGTTCTGCGGCAGTGTTTCCGGACACGGTGGAATTTCGCCTGGCAAGGGTTTTTTCTAGAAAACGCCACAAATATCTGTTTAACAACACTGTGACGTGGCGGATGTGACTCGGTCTCACTAAACTCACTGCTTCTTACATATCTGGATGATCTAACTTAATCCACGGATTGAGTCATCCAATACGCAGAGTTCATTTATCTTCTTTCTACACCTGTCCGAAAACAATCACAAATACGACGTCGTGTTCACAAATTCAAGCAACACAACACAACACATTCATGCACACTTAAAACATGGATCCATATGTTACTTATAAACTGGTGTCGATTTTACATTAGTCAGTCCTTGTTGTGTTTCCACGATTCTGACTAAGCAGCCATGTCTCGCACGGTCGAGCTTCAAACATTTCCTTCTTTATTTAGGTGTTCTCGATAATTATTCTT
Source organism: Dicrocoelium dendriticum (assembly GCA_944474145.2). Classification (NCBI taxonomy): domain Eukaryota; kingdom Metazoa; phylum Platyhelminthes; class Trematoda; order Plagiorchiida; family Dicrocoeliidae; genus Dicrocoelium; species Dicrocoelium dendriticum. The sequence continues at coordinate 56,753 of CALYDF020000066.1, forward strand.
CTAGGTAACTTTACGTCAGGCAGTACATCAACTTTTAATCGGAAACGCTTCTACCGGCATTTTACTTTGGCTCCTGTGCTCATGAAACCATAGATTACAATATGGAGGAATCATGCCGACCGTTGGCTATTGCCACCATAGTAATAACCTTGATATTTTCGCAAACCAGCGGCATAATCTTCTGGGATCTCACTATTAACCCACGAACGTCACAAGTGTGTAAACTACAAAAGGTTTGGTTGTACTTTATTTTAACCACACCTTTTACTGTTCCAAAGCAGCTATGTTTGTAGGTATATTTAGTCATGCCTTCACTTGTAGGCCTCCTTCTACCGGGAATATACCATTTATTTATTTATTTATTTAAAAATTCAGTAGCGTAGCCATTGTACTGACTAATAACGCATGTACATTTTATTGTTGCATTGAAACCATGAATGTTGTTATGTATCTTTTCAATGCGTTGTACGGTCATCATATGCAGAAACAAACGGCAGTAGGTTAAGTGTCTCGGTTTGCCGTGCAAGAAATCTGGAAGCGTCTCGGTTTGGCTCACCAATAATCTGGCCACTTTACATGCACCGTACTAAAACGTGCGTCGCCACCGATGAATCTCACATTAGAGCATTTTACTTATACGTCACCGTGACATGTGCATCAGATATTCCAGCAGCGTTGTGTGCAGTTCGCTCGCGGTATCTCCTTTAGACACATATTCACAGTTATTGTGAATACGTTTGTAAACACAGTTAGTCATCTTATCCAACAAAACTGTGTCTTTCAGCTATAATATTGTTGAACAGATCCCGAGTTTTATTCCTTGATTGTTGCCGTCGGAAAGGAAAAGGAATTTCATTTTACCTATAATATTCTTATCGTCCCAATCCGTTCCGCTGAAGTTTTTCAATGTGGTTTTAGCATATTGTGAAACTTGTCTTTCACTACCGGTTTCGGGTATCCACTATTCAGCAATTATCTTACAGTTTACTTCCTTCTGTGTACCCATGACATTATCTGGAAAACACAGAGATCGGAATTGTAGGGCTGTGTCCCATCTGTGTCTGTCGGCTGACGAAATATCGGTACGGAATATAATCGTTCTTGCAAACAGAGCGGTCAAGGAATGGCGATGTCCTACTCTATGGTGGGAGACTTCAGATTCCTCAGGAACTAGCTTTTATTATCCACTTTTTTGTTCAAAATGTGTCATCCACTTGATATCTACGTTTTGCCATTTATTGGAGTTTGCCTATACTATGTACAACATAGTGGTCATTGGCGATCTAATGATAACACCATGTTCTTGAGTGCCTACTTCCGACTGAAACCCGAGCTAGAACAACATACAGCGCAATACCTTACTCTCGGTTGCTTCAACCAACTTAATTTTCAGCCACTCCCTAGGTTAATCTTTTCACTCAAACAGCGTTTCACCATACCCAGTGCGTCGCATTTCGGCATCTTGGTGAGGAGTGCGCTAACGTTAACATAGCTCATCGTTTCATCTTCGTTTCACACGAACTAATGACGTTTCTTTACAAACTTATTCCTTCACCCTGTCAACGGCTACATAATACTAAAGATTGCATATAGACCAGTAAACGCGAACTATTTTCAACCCGGTAACCTTATCACAATTAACGCGGTACTCCCGCAAAGCTCGGTACAGTACATCATGCATTGCTGTGCAGATGCTTATGCTAACCTCATCACTAAGGCCGATCAACTGCAGTTAACAGGTAATTTGGCTACACCGACCGATACCTAATGCATTGTTCCATGATAGCGCGTAGTGAAGCACCGCCCGCATTAATTAGTTCACCTAGCCACTATTAACCACACCCGAAAACACCTATACACCGCTAAGTTTAAGTCACACCACATGAAGTTAACGGACCTGCCTGGAAGCATGTATGCAGCTAGTTTTAGTGAAGGCAATCCACACTGTCTCATTGTAGAGTACATTTAATATCCGGTCGTCTGCGCGCAACAGTGAGCACTTTGAACGCGGATGGCCGCCCAGTTTTGTGTCGTGTGTCTTGATGCCGCGTAAGTGAGTGGGTGGTAGTTACAATACTTCTTCAACCGTCCATAGATGCCGCGTGCTGGTCCGCACGTATCCTACAGTGAATGAGCTCACGTTTTTTTTTCACATTCGCTTGTGCCTCAATTGATTTGTTTGCTGAGCGCAGTCTAACGGCTGCACCAACCGATGCAGATGTTCTGAGTATTCTTGTACTGATTTGCCATTGGGGCACGCATTGGTTCGTGTGCGCCATTTGGATTCAACTTGGTGCGCTTAAGAATTGATTTAAATGTTTTTGAGGAGCAGCTTGCTTCCTTTATGGAGTGACTTGGGTCATAATTTTGTAGGTTGTTGGACGCCCATATACCCATTACCTTGGTCCTTGTATCTGCTAAGTCACTCGAGTTTGTTGGCGGCATTTTTTAATGACTTCCACTGTGCTCCACTGAATGCGTATGTCTGCTCTTTATTTGTATTCATTCTGGAAGCGACCAGAATAGTGTTGATTCCCGCCCGAAAGTAATGAACCTACTCCATCAAACATTGAGAGCCAAGGATTCCGGTTTTCCTTGTACTACCTGGGAAGTCGACACTGTCGAGGTTGCTAGGGGTAAATTTTAGTCCCCCCTAACAGAAGTGTCTGCCTTATTTAACCCATTCACTAGGCGAAAGGAGGGGCGAATTCAGCTGCCACAGGTAGATTCCACTGGCAGGCATCTGCTCACCAAGCGGTCTAGAAGTTGGTGGACTTACCGATATTTATGACACGTACCTTAACGCTGGATAAAAGCGTAAGGAACAACTAAGGCTTGCTCGGCTCAGTTTTGAGAAATGGTTAGCTGACGAAGCTTCAGCGAATCCAAAATGTTTATTCGCTAATGCAATAAGGCGCTGCAATTCTAACACGTCAATTACAGTGTTGATATGTAATAAAGGTAGGAACTATAACAAGGCCCGCTTACTTAGTTAGCAATATGCGGCAAATTTTGTAAGGGATTCATTGACAGGCTTTTAGCTGGTTCGCAGACCTGACGGGCGGCATATTTACGAGAATTTTTGCTGCTTGCGTTTGGCCTCATCTGGCATATTTTGTCCAGGCTTGCTCGCCCTGCCTCGTCCGGGACATAATGGAGCTAGAGAGGATTTTACGTGTGGGTACTTGGTTAGTCGAGCGACTACGGGGTCGGACTTAAACAGCGCGTAGTTTAGCGACGATATCGCTTTGAAAGATAAATGGAAAGCTAATTAAGCTGATTAAGTTAAAAATTGCAAACCACAACCGGTGAATCTGCTTTTCACCAGGCTTTTAATACCCAGTGGTCTAAGCGATGTGAGGAAACATCAAGGGCAGATGTGGTAAGTTGAGAGGAACGCATCAAACCGTCAACCAGCGTGCAACGTGAGGAAGAAGTGAGATTAGTGGCTCAAATATATAAGCGTGTCATCTGGTTGTAAAGGACTTAGAAGAAAAATTTAGGAAGATAAACATACAAAGCAGAAAAATTAAAGGCTATTGGATGCGTCAAACCTGAGTCAGTATACGTCAGCCGACTTGCAGCTGTCAGAAAACGGGCGAGCGAGCGTAGTGGAGACTAGATTAATCAGAAAGTAGAGAATAATCGGGCTAGTAGTTTTGGGTTTACATTTGAGGGCACAAGCGGAAGTTAAGCACAAAACATATAGGAAAAATGATTTGGAAAGGCCACAAACCAGGGTGAGAGTGAAAAAATGTGTAAGCGATTAGGTATTTTTGAGCCAATCAAGGGCAGAATTCATAGATCCCTAAGGTCAGGGTGAGGCGGAATCGAGGACAGTGAAATCCGACATCTTTCCATGGGCACAGGGTAATGGGGCTTGCGAGGGTAGCGTGAACGAGAATTAGCCAGGTTCCGGTTAGTAAAATAGCCTGGGTTAACCTGGTGTAAACCGGACTTCTAATCATCAATGGTCTAAACCTGGTAAGAAGACAGCAAAGGCAGGTGAGGCAATTCAAGGCAAAAGCATCATGCCGACAACAAGTAGGCCAGGTGATGTGAGAGGGGGATAAGTAGCTCAAAAAGAAAAAAATTATCAGCGCACTAAATATCCTTCAGTGGTGCGAAAGAGGAGGAGCAAGGGTATATGCAATAATCATTGGAAGTACCAAACAAGAGTTGGTAAACCTCAGTCGCCAACCAGCTTTCAGAAGATAGTCAAGACAGCTCTGACGAGGCATTTAAGCCTCCATGGTCTAAGCGTGGTAAGGAAACCGCAATTCAGGTAAGCAGTTGGAGACGAGCGCATTAAGCAGACAGCAAGCGGGCCAGGTTGGGTGAGAGTGCGTTTCATGGCTTAAGCAAAAATCTTCCCTACCATCATTGGCGTTTCTCAAGGTTGTCTGTTTTACCCATTTTCGTTCAAATTCTTCGTGGTGTCTATCCTGGAGTGTTCCGTTGCGGCAGCTCATGATGTAGGCTGTGTAATGCTCCGTGGTGACAGCTTAGTTGATCTTGATTTGCAGACGTCATCGTCTTTCTTTTTCGATAATATTGTGATGACAAAATGAACCCTGAATGGTCTGTCTTTAGTGTTCCCATTATTTGGTACCATTAATGCACCTTCAATTTGCAAACTGTCGCTGCAAGAACACCGGCCACTATATGACCTCTTGATTCTTGCTAACAAGGAACTCGAAGTGGTTGATAAGTTCACTTTGCTCGACTGTAGCATCAACAAAGATAAGCGCAAGGAAACAGACGTAGCCCACGCATAGCCTAGGCCAGTGTTCCCTTCTTTATTCTGAAGCATCTTGGGCGACAGAAGTGAGCTTTCATTTGTCGGAAAGGCTGTGTATACAATGCCCCAGTGAGGGCCGTTCTGCACTAGTGTATTGAGAATTGGCGCCTTCGGTCTGAAGATGAGAAGCGGCTTCAAGTCTTCGGGTATGGTTGTCTGAGAAGCATTGCTGGTGTCAGGTGACACCAACATGTTCGCAAGGATGACGTGCGTAGGCGAGTACTAGGTAGCGGTAATCTTACTCGCTCCCTATAACAACAGATAACACTAAATAAGTTGTGTTGCGTCTGGCACGCGCTGTGGATGCATGCTCAACGCTTACTTGAGAGTGTCATGTTTAATCTGCGAGGTGTAGGGGGGGGCACGTGGTTTGAGGTGTACAACAGTTGACTTGTCAGCGCTTAATGAAGTTATTGACGACTAAACTGGGTGTCAATGGTCCGTTGTGTATTCCGGTCTGGAGTCCACGTGACTGGCCTTGTGTTTAGCTCGGGACGTTACGCAGCATGGCTCGATATTGACACCAGTACCGCGTAGGCTGCTGACTCATAATCAGCTTACCTCTTTAATGAGTGTGTGATGCTCAGTTACCTTCAGGGTAATGGCTGATTATGACACGGAGCAGTGAAAGCCGCAAGGAATCTGTCTCGTCGACGTCGCCATATGTCCGCAAGCTAGCCAGTTTTTTGTAACAGTGCATTGTCTACATTAGGTTCAGGCGCCTTGGCTTTGTATGCTTGCTTAGGGCATAAAGTTTACAGGTAATGCCCCCGCTTACTCTAATTATGCTTTATTTCATATTGCTTTATGGTAGTATGGCAGCGAAGCATCAGTTCCAGTAGCTGCTGTTCTGCTGTTGTGTTTGCCTTTTTCCATTTCACCCCAGTACCTTCTGTCGGACATCTCGCACTCACGCCATACAGTACACTTTATCCATCATCGCTTCAGCAATTTTCTTATTTAGTTCATAATAATACCGGTGATACCGAGCCAAAATGTGAGATTCCTCATCATATCTTCACAGCAGGTCCACCAGTGTCAGCCAAACAGAGACTTCTTCTACCTGACTAGTTGCAGACAGCTAAAATAGAATTCGACCATTTGATCTACCTAGGCAGCACCCGCTTATCCAACAGTTGTTGAGCTTCCCGCTTCGCCTTGCAGCAAAACTGAACACCGGGCACACAAATACGTTACCATCCCCGACTGATACCCCATCAAGCACCTAGATTCTTTTTATTTGGCATTTTATGGGAAATCCTTATTTTCCAATTTAAGCTCATTCAATCTTACCATTTGATCCTAAAGGCAACTAAAATGATCCTTTCACCGGCGTTATCACACCTATCGGTTAGCAGGAGTGCAATCCTATGCCCTTTAAACTTCTCAATGACGCACAGCCCTTGCAGCGCTTCAAGTACCACGTCATACGTAGCCTGCAATGTGCTTTTGTCGACCCCGAGGATTTCCTAATATTCAGAGCCCCTCCAAAGGAGAACGTGGATTAACTTCGACACGTATGCAAACGCATCTTATAAACTGCAAAACCAAAAATCCTGAAAAATGTAAATATGCTTACTAATGAGCAGCTGGAGTTAGTGTGTAATTAGATTTTTTCATTGCAATTAGGTTCCAAGCAGCATAGGTTAGAGGCCAATCTAGCAAAGCACTAGGCGCGTGTTTTGCCCTATTACAGCTAAACGGACTACCAATCCACCTGTCCCCCACGAGTGATTTAACTTGTGGCCGCTAGTGGTTAACGCCAAATAGACTGCAGCGTACACCGCTAAGCATTTAGAAACTTAGCCGGCCAATATGAATGGAAACATAACTGCCATATAGCCTGACCAAAACTCCACTACCAAACAGTTTAATGCCTTTGCAAAGGATGGCGGCTGGACGTTACAGTCAGGTCTTCACTTGCCAGCGCCATAAATGCACACGGCAATTTTGAATACTGGTAGGGCATAGGTTTTTAGTTACAAATGTGTGGATGGATTTGGGTAGCATTTGAGTTGGTTTACTGCAAGTATATTCGCATCCGCATTAGTTAGCTACAAATCCGGCAAAGAAGCGGATGCGCGTTTAGTATTAATTGGGCACGACATTTCAGCGCATTCAACTGTCACTTGCTGCGGAGCGTACGAAGAAAGCTAGATGCAAATAAGCTACATATGAACTTATTCCTATGATCCATGGGATGACAGCCGACCGATACGATTTGAAACCAAACTGCGAATTAGCACGACCAATCCTCCACTGTCATGCAGGTTTTTGCTGTGAGGATGACTGTGGTTGGCCGTCACGGTCAGCCCTTCACTCTCGTGCGCCATGGATCCACGTAGATGATTTAAATACTAGTAGTGCTTAGATTTTCTGACTATAATGAGTAACGTATTTGTGTGAGATGCAATTTGGTTCAGGACACAGATCCTAGTCGCAAATGTAATCTACCAAACCGGGAAAGCACCAGAGGCGCGTATTACCTCAATGATGCTCGTGAATGTTCCCATCCACCTTTCTCCTTCAGCGGTCATTCATGAAACCGCTAGATGATAACACAATCCACATTGCAGATTTTGCCACTAAGTCACGAGGTACAACAGCCGAGCATTATGAACTGGAACATTGCTTTATGCCGTGCAGTTTATTGCCCGTGCAGAGGTGAGCGTGTAGCCATTACAGTCAGAAATTTCGTTGCCAGAAACGTGAAACAACACCGAAAATTTGAATAATGTTAGGGCTTAAAGTATGAATACTTAAGGGTAGACGGATTTAGGAGTGATTGGCTTTGGTTCAACGCGATCAGATCCAAAGCCCCGTTGATACGTTACTGATCCGAAAAAACACTAGCCGCTCGTTTTATCCCAATAGGAACTCGACATTGGTGCGCGTCAATCTGTCATCTACTGGGAATCCAAAACATGACGCTAGAGGCAAGCGACAACTGGCCAGCAAATTATGTCACTAAAAATGTGAGGACAGAAGACAAGCAAGAGTTAACAATAATTTCTATTTATCACAACCCACCCTCCACTGCCATACAGGATTTTGCCCTTGCAGTATAGAGTGTTTGGTCTGCATGGTCGTGTTTTTACATGACGGCATCATGAATCCACCCAGCGATTATGAATACTGGAAGGGTTTCGATTTTTGGATGAAAATGATTAGACGGAGTTGGTTATGATTAGCTTTGGTTCATGGTTATTCGATTTCAAGCCGCATATGTAAGCCACTATTTCGGAAAACACTAGACGCGCGTTCCGCCTTAGTGAAGCCTGTCAGTGGTGCGTATACATTTGTCCATTATGGGGATACACCCACCATGCTATACGCTAACCCCAATTAGCCAGCGGCTTATGCAACTGTGCTTCGGGGAAGCAGACTACCATTACGAATTGAAACATAACTGCGATATTGCGCGTTCAATCCTACACTGCTATGCAGCGTATTGCCCATATAGAGGAGCGTTGTTGGCTGGCACGGTCAGGTCTTGCCTTACCAGCGCCATGAATCTACAAAGCAAATAATAATTCTGGCATGTCTTAGGTTTTTCGACACAAAAAACTAGACGGATTTAAATATTGTTTAACTTGGTTCATCGCAATAATATTTTAAACAGACTGGGTAAGCTACTAGTCCGAAAATGCATTAGATGCGTTTCGCTTTATTAGGATTCTGCAGATGAAACCCTGGATTACCAGCGTCAAACGCTAAGTAGTTAGCGGCTTATGCAGCTGAATCATTGCGGACGACTTACCATTAGGAATTTAAACCAAACAGCATTATTGCATTGCACATCCTTTACTTCCGTGCAGGTACTTGCTTTTGCAGAGGACAGTGCTTGGCCACCACGCTCATTTCTTTAGCTGCCAGCGCTGTGCAGTTGCACCTTGCTTAGGATTTGATTAATAATAGGTAGAGTGATTTCGGTGTAATCCGATTGGTTTACGTCAATTAGCTTAAAATCCGCATGAGTACGCTACCATTACGTAATGACACCGGATGGGGATTTGGCGCCTTAACGTATCGTCAGTTGTGTGCATTTATCGTTTGGTTAATATTGATGCCATCCTTGACCATCTGATGCTAAATCCAACTAGCCAGCAGTTTATGAAAATGAGCCAGTGGTGGACGGCTTCCGAACATTACTAATGGAAAGAAATTTCATATAGTCCCATACACCTTTCACTGCGATGCAGGTTATTCTTGTGCCAAGGACAGAGTTTGGCCTCCATCTTCAGCTCTTCAGTTGCCAGCACGGAGAATCCACACAGGAATTTTGAATACCACTAAGGCATACATTTTCGGTTAATAATCAGACAATTGATATATGTTTACTTCCATTTGCTTCCTTGCAATTATATTCCAAACCGCATGGGAAAGCCAACAATCCGGAAGAGCACAATACGCGCGTTACGCGCCATTAGTGTTTGTCAATTTTGCGCGTCCATCGGTCCCATGCTAGCGAACGGAACAACGATCCCTAGATTTAACTTTAACCAGACATCAGTTTGTTCCACTTAGTCATGTGGGACGACATCCGAGCATTACGAATGGAAACCTAACAGGGTCATTGCCCGATGAATCCAGTGCCATGCAAGTTACTGCCCGCGCAGAGGAGAGGGTTGGCCGCCACAACCAGATATTTATTTGTCAATGCCGTTAACACACAAAGCAATTCTGAATACTGGTAGGGCTTAGTAATTGATAACAAATGATCAGACGGATTTAGGTGTGTTTCGATTTGGTTATTCGCCATTAGATTAAAAGCCGTATGGGTTAGCTATTACTGCGAAAAGGACATGAAGTAGGTTTAACCACACCCAATAGAGTTTAACGAGTAGTTACCAGCAGGTTATACCACTGAGATAGTAGAGATGACACTCGAACATTACCGTTTGCAGCTTAACTGCAGTATGCATGGACGCATCATCCACCGCCATGCAGGTGTTTGCCCGTACAGTGGAGAGAGGTTGTTCATTTCGGGAAGGACTTTACTAGCCTGGGCTGTGTATCCACACAGTAACTTTGAATATTGATATGGCTTAGATATTTATTAGTAAGGTGTTGACCGATTTGGACATGATTCCATTTGGTTCATCATAATTAGATACCAACCGCAGTGGTAAGCTGCCAATCCGGAAAAGTACCAAACGCGCGCTTCGCCTTATTGGGGCTCGCAGGTCTTGCGCTTACATTTGTCCACTAATGGTTACCAAACCCATGAGAGCTAGAGACTAATGCCTATTAGCCAGGCGAATATGCCACTATGTAATGGGGAAGACAGCCGGCCGTTGCGAATTGAAACCCAACTGCGTTATGGCTTGAACCATCCTCCACTATCATGAAGGTTATTTCATGTGCAAAGAAACCTGGTTGGCCAAAACGGTCAGGTATTTCATTGCCAGAGACGTGAATCCACCCAGCAATTTTGGGTACTGGTGTGGCTTCGTTTTTGCGTACTAATGTGTAGACGGATTTGAGTGTGATTCGATTTGGTTCCTCGTAATTAGATTTCATACCGCATGGGTAAGTCACAAGTCTTGCAAAGCAAAAGTGGCGCGCTTTCTCCTATTGGGCTTGCCAGTGTTGTGCATTCAATGGTTTCATACTAGTGATGAAACACGCGACGGTGAGCGACGTACGCCTACTACCTCGCAGAGTACGCCAACTGAGTAATTGGAAAAACGGTCCACCATTACGAATTGAAACCAAACCGCGATATTGCGCGACCAATCCTACACTGCCATGCAGGTTATTACTCGCGCAGACATTAGTTGTTGATCGCCACGGTCAGGTCATCACTGGTCATTGCCATGAATCCATACAATAATTATGCACACTGTATGGGGCTTAGGTTTTTGATTACTAATGGTAGACGGGTTTGGGTGTGGTTCCATTTCGTTCCTCTCAATTAGATTCCCAGAGTCTTTGTATAGCTACTAATACGAAAAAGCACCAGAGGCGATTTTCATTTTATTGGGCTCTTCCGTGGTGCACGTCCATCGTTCCCCCTCTGGGGTTCCAACCCATTACCACTAGAGGTGAACGTCAATGAGCCTGTAACATATGCCATTGCGATATGCGAGAAGACAGTCGACCATTATGAATGGAAAACTAATGCGATATAGCCTGACCCAATCTCCACTGCTATGCAGGTTATTGCCCGTGCAGAATACAGTGTTTGGCTGTCACAGTAAGGTTTTTCCTTAATAGCTCCGTGAATCCACACATGAATTTCGAATGCTGGAATGGTTAGCTTTCTGGATGCAAAGGAGTGGACGTAGTTGTGTATGTTTCGCGTTCGTTTATAGTAATTGATGTACAAGTTGCATGGTTTCCATTCGTAATTTTTGGCTGTCCTTACCTTTGTCTCCGTGGCATATGCCGCTGGCCATCTTGCGTTAGTCTCTAGCGGTCATTATTTTGATTCCCAATTGGGTACCGATGGATGCGCATCATTGACAAGCTCTTATAAGGCGAAAAGCGCGTATTGTGTTTTCTCGGCTTGGGAGCTTACCTACTCCGCTTGGAATATACTTGCGATAGACTAACTCGAAGCAAAATCTAACTTGTCTTCACATTAGTAAGCGAAATCTAAGCCATACGTGTATTCAAAATCCTGTGTGGATACATGGTGCTAGCAAATAAAGGCCCAAACGTGACTGAAAAAATGGTTCTTTGCACGGGCACTAACCTGTATAGCCACAGAGGATGGTTCACGCTATTTTGCTGTTAAAATTTCAAATTGTAATTAACTACTGTTTTACACGTTTCTGCTTTGCTTTTGCTGCTGGCTAGCTGGTGTTAGCCTCTAGCTATCCTTATTCGATGCCCTGTAAGGTACCGAATGAGGTACACCAATGCTGAGCCCCAATCGGGCAAATTGCGCCTCCTGTGCTTTCCGGAAATGGTCGCCTATCCGTGCGTCTTGCTACCTATTGCGATGAACTTAATAATTGTTTTGCCAAATTAGCTTCCTTTTTTGTCACAAAATTCATAGCAACGGCCCTATCCCACCACTGAGAAAACGTAGGCAATTATTTACTAACCACTGTGTTATTCCGTTATAAAGCTTGTCCAAAATGTTGGCATGGCAAATTATTAAAGAAGCATTGTTACAATGTTCTCGTCTTTCTTCCGCCTTTGACTTACTTACTTAAATTATTCAACTCACGTTCACCTTTACAGCAGGATCCGAAACAGTGTTTGTTGTCATCAAGCAGAACTTAACCTAGGTAACTTTACTTATCTATATGGATACCGATGAGAAATCAACTTGTTAATAAGGCTAACGCACCATAATCCGCTGTCGATAATGTCCTAAAACAACCACGCGGCAATAAGGTTCAGCCACTGTTATTCCTTTCCCTGGGGCTAAAGTCGAAAAAACAACATCTAGCACTATTGTTCACGAACATCTCGCTTCTTGCATGACAGCACAGCACTCTCGTTACGTCCTTAAAAGTCGAACGTTTTATTACTGATGGACCGTAAGCCTTTGGTCTAATATTTTCCTTCGCTGTCAAGAGATATTAACAAAAAGACAAAACACGGGGATTTCCGTTGCAGTTCAATGTCGAAATTCGCTACCTCTAAAACTAAACAAACTTGTTGCTTAATTGAAAGGTCAAGATTGGAATACACGTTGCGTGTTGCCCACCTAAGAGCACTGCAAAACAACGACGCGTTTCGATGTAATTTCATCTCATCAGGTGGAGACAGCAGGCCTCGATCCCGCGACCATAGGAATAGTAGACTAAACCACTACCACTTTGGATATCAGGTCACGGTAGGCAAAGCATTCGGCACGAGGTTGAACACATTGACACGGTAGCCAACGTGGTAGTGGCTTAGGCTACTATTTACATGGTCGCGGGATCGAGGACCGCTGTCTACACAAGATAAGATAAAATTGCATCGAAACGCGTCGTAACTTTCAGTGCTCTCAGGCGAAAAACAACTAATTTCCATTGACTTTGAATACCTTCCCAGTGATCGCATGGATTAAGGTTCATCT
>CALYDF020000067.1:0-109656 GCA_944474145.2 Dicrocoelium dendriticum
TCTCAAATTGTTTGAAATAAACTATTTGTTTAAATGTATATTTTAATTGCTGGTGCACCGTCGAAAAGAAAAATGTACAAACAGTTACTAATTAGCAGTTACTGCCTAGCCAACCCCCAGACCCTAAACAGTGCGCACAACCTACATTCATACGCCGCTACAGCAACAAAGCGCAACTAAGCAAAAGACCACAATATCGAGGAAAACGCTTTAGCGATAACTCAGCGTTAGCCGCTGTGCTTTAAGTGCTACATTGGAAATAGCTGAGTGTTGAACCGCTCTTATTAATGTCGTTAGTTGCACCACTAGCTACTAATATTTGTGCCCAGGTTACCTACCAGCTTTTGCCCAAGTTTACACGCTGCTTACGGCTGACGTGCTGCTGTTTAAAAAGGTACGGCAACGTTGTTAGTTATCAGTTTCTCTGTGGCCTTACCGAATACTGCTTGCTTACAAAATTTGGCGGTATCTAAATGTTTCAGCATGGCTAAACCAACTTATTTGCCAGTACTTGTTAAACTCTATTCGTAAGCGATGCAAAGCTGTGTTGAAAAATAGAGAAGCTCATCCTGTAGATACTTCTCATAAAGGGGTAAAATGGAATTGCACAGGGGGTTAAGTTAGGTACGATGATTCAATCAAGAACGAGTGCCTAAGATTGATAACAAACCCCTCTGCACAAAAATATGTTAGCACTGCACTATTACCACGCTGCCACTGAGGAAAAACTTGTCAGGTTTTTTCCAAATCGCTTATGTAACTATTTAAAAGAACTGTCGCTCACGTTTGCGGAGGGTTTTAGGCTCCTGGCATTGATGATGCTGGTACAAAAACGTCTGGGCTTAGATGTAAACAGACGCCTTTTCAAAGTCTGGGATTTGGAAAATCATACTTTTGAGACAGGTCTTCTTACAGCATACATAATGCTTCGGGCTAACCTAGTGCAACATTACATTGCACGTCTTTTACTTTCGTGCCTTATAAGCACCTGTAGCTTACAGCTTAACCACATTCAGCATATTTGCCGCCCTAACACCTAAAAGTTTAGCCGGAACAGCAGCACGCATCTTTTAGTCGCACCAACTAAAATCCGATTTCAAGATGGATTAAGTTACGTTTGGTGTTTTGACTTGCTCCACCTTCTTTTAAAGACACTTTGATCCAAAGGCTACATTAGGAAACAGTAGACGCTGTCGCATATACAGCCTGCAAGAACCACCCGTTATCCCAATACCTACGACCTCTCTGCATCACTGGCCACTTTATTACAGCCTAGACAAAACACTATTATAGCCTTAGTCTATTTACTGTCTGCTTTGCAAATCCAATGGCACTAAACACGTAAGAAATTGCGGGGCGATAACAAATCCATTCGCGCGATCAAACGTTATTCCTTTCATCTTCTCTACACCTTCCTACCTTTGCCTGCATCTTTACACATTACCACTTTCCAAACAATTAACCTGGTGATTGTTTGTAAAAGATTTAATCTGCGTTCATTGATGCAAATTCTATTAAAAGCATTCTATCGGACCAAACGCACGTGTAAGTAGTCACAGGCTATCGTTGCCGTCAGCAAAAGTAGTGAAACTAAAAGTTCTCATTAGTAAGGTCCAATCATCTTAGGCTAAATGTCCGCTTAAGTATACTTATAGGAGCATTGCTAAACGCCAGCTGAGTGTTACATATTTTGTGCATTACATTAAACCTAAGTACTTGTTAGTTGACCCGACTGGTTCCAACCGCATTCAGTATGGCAAAACAATTTTTTTATCTTTACGGCATCGGTTAGACAAAGTGATCAATATTATAGCCACCGTTCCCAGGTTCAAGCGCTTTTGATCAACACCTAACCTCCGTTGGCCTTCTATGCCTGGCTTTATCTGAGTTATACATCTGCCAAGCACTATTGGTAAACTAGTGGTGAGACACCATGAAAAACCAGCTTCTTCTCTTTAATTGCTTTTGCCAGAACAACATTTACTTATCCGGGTACCGTTGCACTGCCAAGCTAACAAACATTGCAAAAGGAGGCTACTCTTACCCTGGTTAGCTGGACGTCCAGAAATGTCTGACCATTACTTTGCCTTAACTTGGCCGTCGGACCATAAACATATCTTTTACCGGGCTCCAACACTTGCCGTGCGATAGACATCGTGTTTTGTGAACAATTAGCTCTTACACGTTTGCCTACTAGCCCACTCCTAGCTTGCGCTATTGTTCGTCACTGTCGTCTAAGGCACTGGAACAGCGTTCACCAGAAACACTTGTAAGTTAATAGCTGTTACGACTGTCTAGCCCTTATAAACCTTGATGGCACTTACAACAAGCTTTAAAAATAGGAGAGTGATAGCCAAGGAACAGAGAAGTGATGAACGAAATTACGCTTCATCGGATGAGACACAATTACTTTATATTTTCAACCCATATTTTCAACCCATGGGATTAGATTTGTTAGCATCCACGCAATACGACGAAAAAGAAGTTCACGTCTCGAATCAGTTTGGTACCTTTGTGTACTCATTTTCTCATTAGCATCGATAGGCACCTTAGCACCCAGGTAGTGGTGTCACGTACGGACAGCTTCATAAAATATACTCAGAGACAATGCTTGCGATATTTTTCTAAGATATATGTGCATCTTACGGGCACGTAGGGGACAACTGATCCATAAGTTCTTCGTGCTTATTCAAACTGACCTAGTTCATGCGGTCATTGGATTACCTGCAAACACCTAGGTTACAATTTGAGAATCCAAAAGTTAAAGTGGTTTAAATGGTCTACTAGCCTCTGAAAAAAGCATTATAGCCCCCGGTGCGTTGAGGCTTTTGGTGGCTCGATCGTGACAAATCTATGAGCTACGACCATTAATGCTGTGCCGTAGGCTCATGCACTGGACGCATCCTAGTGGTGACAGCTAAGTAACAGAGATGGCTTATAAGGATTTGCAACTCAATAAGTAAAGCAGTAAACAGCTTGTTCTTAACCACTTCAAGGCACACCACCGTGGATAGGTTCAAAAGTTCCAAGTAATTATGTTTCGTAAGAGAGGTTGTTTTACGTGTATTCGCAGTGGCCGAAAATTGTACAATTTTTAACAGTGTAGACGGTACTAGGGAGGAACAAAGCGGTCAGTATGGTGACGTTAGTTTGTGTTCAGGGTGCGTAAATGTAAAAACACCATAAACAAAGTAGGGATGGTATTTGCAGACAGCAGGTATCTGTTTCTCGTACGTATCGATAAAGTAGTTAAATAGGATTGGCACTCGCCAGTGTGTAGTTGTAGGATGTGAAATTATTCAATGGCGGGTCACATCCGCCGCGTCGCAGTGTAGTTAAATCGACTTTTGTGGCTTATATATGAATAAAACTTTCTAGGAAAAACCCTCCGAGTCCTGGTACACTATCGTAGATACGTTTGAAAAGTAATATACAATGGTCAAAGCATCCTACCGAGCGATATTTCATTTCTTTATTCCCAGTCGAAGGACTTGCACTTTCCTGTTGGCTGACCAAATAGCTTAGGCAGTGCTCACCACGGTGGCTGGAGCTGGTAGGGGCTGGAAGAATCCTGGTAGGTCGGCTTGTCAAGTGTGAAAGAGGATAAATATCGCAATGTATCTGGGGCTGACACTTTCTATTTTGTATAATTTTCAGGATTGTTAAGACTACGTGTCCAGCTATCTGCACGGGACGTCCGTCGTTGCGGTGAGTGCAGTTCCGCGTGTGTCAGTTGAATGATGCATGGCGCAAGGTCCGCCGCTTTCCGGGTGTATACATTTTTGAAGGCTTTAACTGAGGACCGTCGTTTACCTGTTGTTTATTTTGCGTGCTTGATAAACTGGTTTCAAAGGTCTAGCCACCATGCGAAGTGGTATCAGCAGTGCCGGATATGAAATATACAAACCTGCTTATTGAATCGTCAATCCCTGATTGACGGGCATTAACATCGATACGACATCGCAGCTAAAAGACTAAACAAACGGAACCTTGCATGAAATACATAGCCTGAAAGAAAGTACAGCAACAGAAATGTGCAAACTAAGACCCGTGACCTAGAAAGTGCAGGATTTTACAGGCCTTCAAACGTACGCAAAGCGATTGCTCGTTGCTGCCAATCGTCTTCCTTTCAGGCGCACCCAAATACAACCTGGTAACGGACTTGTGAAGGTACCACATTTAGCTACCTAATAGATTGCGACACAACTTTTACAACGCCCAACGTTTTGTAGCGTAGCTATGGTATATGCATATAGCTCATAACGATCGCTAATCATCTTAGATGTCACTGCTTTATCTACAGCTCTTAAGTTGCAGCTGGTAACATACGTCATCATAGAAGGCCTGAACAACACAGAAGATAAAATTCGGGGTACGAGGATCACAAGCATTTGCATGCTCCTCCAACTATGCCACGCAACTTACTCTCGTTTAACGGAAAGATCTAGGAGCAAGTGAAGGGGACACTGATGGGATCACCAGTATCATGTCTGATTGCTGAGATTGTGATACACAGTTGGAGGAAGCGCTGCTGCTAGCCATAACCGGAAGTTGTGCGAACGCTATGTGGACGATACGTTTGTAATACACAAAAGCATTTAAGTAGCACTGGAACACAAAGTACCCAACATAGCAAGTGCTGGGATTCGGTTTAAAATATAGTTAGTCAAATAACATGCTCACATTGTTGGGTGTGTTGGTAACCGGAATAAAGGACGGTGACTTTCAAACATCCGTTTACAGGAAAGCCGCGCATACGAACAAATGTTGAACTTCGGCAGCAACCACCCAATATGTCACAAAGTCATCCGCGTGCGGACATTATTCCGGAAGACTGCAACACAAAGCAGTAAGCGGAGGCAAGAAGAGGAGAACAGGACCATTTATTTAATACATTTATGCGCAATGGACACCCACGCAGCTTTATACGCAAAGGCCTAACCCGCCAAAGTATAAACACCGATCCTATGCTAAATATAATCTAGCTTGTCCTTTTGCCGTATGTTAGGAGCATATCTAAAATGACTGCAAGATTTCACAAACAACACCGCATTGTGGTTGCTCACAAGCAAAGCGCTACTTTGAGAAGAATACTGACAAACCCAAGAGACAATCGGAAAACACAAGAAAGCACAAAACTCGTGCACAAAATAAATTGTGATAACTTTGTAATGAACTATGTAGAACAGACAGGAAGCAAACTATCCATATGGATGCAAGAACAGCACGGCTTGTAAAAACAGTACGCATCGTCTGTTGTCTCAGCGCTAGGGGATGAGGAGGTACATATGTTCAATTGAAACAAAAGGGAGATGCTAACGTAAGCAACAACAGCGAAAGGATAAGTATTCCCGGAGACATGTTTCTCTACTAATAATTTAAACAAAATACGCCTCAAAATCGATCCCGTGTGCCATCAGCTCAGAACGAAAGATCTCCGGCAGATAGAAAGCCGTGGTCCAGCAGCCAAAGTTAGGCAGCACTTACGAGATGTAACTCAAAGTTTTCACTTCCAAAAGACACCTGCCTTGGATTAAGGACTGGCGATTTACCAAACAGTATTGTACACTGCATATCTCTACTGAAGATGAAAACTCGCATAGTGACGAAACGTATCCAAACACTTTATCAATCTTAGAGAAGCGTTCAACCGGTGAGCAACCGACCCGGGCTACCGGTGTTCCAACTTACCCGAGCAGTTCTTTTATCAGTTGTGGACGCCTTTGGCGTCCCAAGTCACGCACCACATAATAATGAACAGCCCACTTGTCTCTTGCCGTCCACACCGACTATTGGCCGAGCAACGTAAGGTAGCTTGGGCGGAGTTTGAGCACGTCCTCAAACTTGGAATACTCTGCGCTTCGTACTGTATTGGTTCCTCTCCCCTGCAGTTGGACCCCACGAAATCTGGTGCTTGGCGCATTGGCGGTGATTGCCCAGCCCTCATTCGGCTAGCCTTCTAAGATAGCGATTATTGCCCACACATGCAGAACCTTACAACATGCCATACAATTAAGATAAACTTAAACAGGATCAAGTCCGGTACCTGTAGAGGATAATGAGGTTCCTACAACAGCCGTCATCACTCCTTTCGGTTTGTTGGAATGTTTAAGAATGCCTTGTGGAATGTGCAGGGCCGCGCAAATCTTCTAATGCTTCATCCACAATGTCCCCCTTGGCCTAAATTTTGCGTATCTTTATTTCGACGATAGTTTCGTAGCTATTTCATTGGAAGAATTGCAGCTTATTCTTCTTCGAGCTCTGTTACAGCGATTGACTCAAGGCGGTGGCACATTCAACCCCACTTAGTGCGAACTTGGCAAAGCAGTTAGAATTCCTAGACCACCTCGCTGCATCGTCTGGAATCGAAGTCCTTCCTGCTTCGGTCCAAGCAAACCATGACTTCCCGGCTCCGACTGCGTTCAAGCACCTCCGCGCATTTGTGGTTTGGTCAATTATTATCGACGCTTCAAACCGCGCTGCGCTCAGCTCATGCAATCTCTGACTGACGTACTCAGAAGGGATAAAAGCAAGTTCGCTTATTTGACGCAGCACAGACAGCCTTTGCCGAGCTCAAGACTGCTTTCTTCAAATAAATAAATGGTATATTCTCGGTTAAACGAGACACACCTGTAAAGGCGGGATCAAATATGCATGCAAGCAAAGCTTCTTTGGAATGTTATATCATTTCGTTTTAATGAAAGGTATAAACGAAAAGATGTAGTCCATATGATTGAGCATATTGTCAGGTAATAATCATACCAAAGAACATGTTGGCGCTGTGGCGCGCAAAAATCAGTCAACATACAAGTTGGGGGTAATTTCACCATGTCGTGCTCCTTGAGCAAAGGAGCCCAAACAAGGTTTTGGTGCAACCAATGACCATTACGAAGTCGGGATGATCTGTGTTCCATCAACTCATGCTTCATAGTAAAATTGGTTGCACAGATTGGATGTAGAAGGCTGAGGACGGCGTCAGTGTGAAAGGTTTAGCCCTCCGCGCTCATTTCGAATCGAATGCACCCCTTTCTATTACAACTGATGTCTCAAACGTCGCGGTAGTAGCCTTGTTCCAAGCACACGCTAGTGGGAAACGGCAACCCAATATGTTCTTCTTCAAGTTCCTGCAGCCAGCGGCATCCCGCTACAGCATGTCTGGCAGAGAACGGCCTGCAATTTACCTAGCCGATCGTCCCTTTCGGCACACACACGGAGGCTGCGCTTTTACGGTGTACACTAAACACAACCCCTCAGTTTTGTCTCTACCTCTGTTTGCGACAAATATTTACAACTTGAAACAAGACACCTAGACTTTTCCACGCGGTATACTGCTGAACTATGTCATGTCTTAGGTGTCAACAATCCCGTCGCCGACGCTCTCCTACGTGTCAACCTCACTCTGCCGTCTTTGCCTACTGTCGGCCTGGCCACCATGACGTCGTTTCATGTTCAAGATAAGCAACGCACCCCGCAGTCTAGTGCGCTGCATTTTCAACCTGTTACTCTCCAAAGCAATGAAGGAACCTCCTTTTGTGGCAATTTTGCATGGTGTATTAGGCCACTTGTGCCCCTCGCTTTCCGACGCTCAGACTTCGACCCACCCCGCGAATTATCACACCCCGGTATCTGTGCATCTTTAAAACTTGCCATCGAACCTTTTGTTTGGCCAAGCGTAAATAAAGATGTTTGTACCTGGGCTAGCGCCCGCTTCAATGCCAGCTCTCCAAAGTACGTTATAACCACCGCAGGCTTCTTGGCTTATTTCCAGCCGCGAAAACTTGATATTCACGTGCACACTTAAACCTGGTAGGTCTGTTGTCTCCTTCACGCGGATTCGTATGCCCTCTTACATGCCTTAAAAAACCATAAAGACAATCAAACTTCAATGTTAGCAAACATATGTTTTCGATACGTCTTCATCTGACCAGTACAATTATTTACCAATTACATCTAATTGGGATTACGGAGTCGGTCAACGGGGTAAAGGCAGTTAACAAGCGGTCAACTATCGCCAATAATCAGCTCAATGGCAGAGTCTTCCCACCAGCCAAATGGGAAAAAATTACCACTCTATCGGGCCAGGGCAGTTTGTAAGGCCTGAACCAATCGCTTCTGGGTGCAGAAATCTTTTTCCTACAACCGGATTGTTATAGATTCAGCGGCTTCTCTTTGCTGTCTGCGCTTGTACCTCGATCGCTTATTCGGGGCCGCGTATACCATTTGGAATGCTTCGGCGGACCCACGGTTTTGGTCTGTGTCAGCAAGGTGGGCAGCTATGGCTGAGCTACATACCCTTCCTCCTCCGGTAGCTAGCCATGCCGGACCGTTTTCTTTCAGTTTTTGGATAGACACCTATTCGTACGACCAAGGTATCCTGAACCACAGGAACAGGCAAATGAATATTAACACGTAGAGTTGTCGTAGACAGAACCACTATCTTCGAGGCTCAGCTTCACCATCGGTCTGCTGGAAAAGTAGATAGGTAAGTTTGCTTCTAGAAACGACCGTCTAAGCTCCTTTGATATATGGCGAATACGAATTTTGTTAACGACTTCCCCTTTCCTAAGGTGTCGACCGCATCACCGGATGCCTAGAAGCCATTCCAGTAACAGACTACACAGCTAACACTGGTATCCGGGCCCTCATATATCTGTTGGTTTCGCACTACGACATTCATCCACCATCACACCAGCCAGTGGAACGCCCACCGAATCTCCATAATTCGATACGTTCTAAAACATTTTGGGCTGCCGCCGATTCCCTACCATAGCACATTATTCAGCAGTCAACGGTTTAGCTAAACACTTCTGTAGCCGGCTAACAGCCAGCTCGGCACCTCTTCCGACCCTAGCTGATGCACATACTATCCGCTTGTACTTTTAGACATTCGCAGCAGCATATAAGCTTATTTGCAATGCGCACCAGCAGATCTGTTTTACGGCAAAACGCTAAATTTGCCGGGAGAATTTATTTCGCTCACCGCATCTTTGGATTGCATCTGCACAAATTTAAGTTCTGCCTAGCTCAACGCATGCTTTTGCTATGCCCGACCCAAAGCCCCGTGAGCAGACCACGGCTTGCAATTGCAAAGTGGACTCGCTAAGCGCATTCACGTTTACCTCCGCACCGACGCAAGGCGGCAACTTTCCCAATCTCCCTACACTGGCCATTTCAGTGTCCAGCAACGGAAACAAAAACTTGTTATTTTAAACCCGAATGGTCCCCGAAACACAGTGTCCATCGACCTTCTTAAAGTGGCTTTGTATGATAATTTCTTTCCTGCACAACAGAACACTGCGCCGTACTTTACCATCGTGGCATCCATTGTATACTCAGCTACATACACCCGGTATAGCTTTTTACTTGTCACCTGCTAAATTTATATTGGTTTAAAGACCGTCAACCTGACAATTAGCATTTTGTTTGATTCCACGGTGCTACCTTCCTCCATAACCATAGCAAAAACGTGGTACGCCTGCTTACATGTCTCCCTGTGTTTTACTACGGCTGGCTAGCCGAACAACCTCCTCGTGGTGCCAGCTGGGTGGTTCGGGTTTAACCCGTTTCAGCAAATAGTTCGGCGGCAGTGTTCCTGGATGTGGTGGGTTATCGCCTGGCAAGCGTTCACCCTATAAAAAGCCACAAATGTCTGCTTAAAAGCACTGCAACGTAGCGGATGTGACTCGCCACAAACTAAAGTCACTGCCCCTGGATATTCGGAAAATACTAACCAAACCACGAAAATCAATCGCTTATTCTCACATTTCTGACGATAACAAACAGCCAAAAATTCTGCGGCGCATTCAAAAACATAAACTACATTCCTACACAAGTACATACGTATGTACACCCATATACGTACATACACTGTTATGCCAAACATGTCCTTTTGTACGATTTGATCACACTATGTTAGCTAAATATGATCATGCCTGTAAAGGTGTGCCTCGCATTGTCAAGAATAAAAGTTTATTTATTTATATAAATACATTCCCCATCTTTTCATATTATCCATAGTGACGAACCTTCCAAGCAGTAAACGGTTGCATCAAGCTAAAGCAAGATGTACTTCCATCTCGCGTAATAAAGTTACAATTATTTCTTTTTCCTTATACTGCCTACTCTATACCTGTCCATACTTACAAAACTAATTTACTAGTAGTAAATATTTGTAGAACTCAGCGGAATTTAACTTCAGTCAGGTAGTTAACTGTCTCTCCGCAAATTAGCAGGGCAGCCGTTTCCAGGTGATTAAAAGGACGCCAAACTTATTTATATATGGTTTGTAACCTAGAATGAATGTCAGCTACGTTGCGCAGCAACATTTCATTGTTCCTGTCTAGGTTCCCTATTCATCTGCACTTGCCACGTTGATATTTATCTACATTAGGAGAAAATATCATACACGGATCATTCGTTAGCACTATTTAATTCACTGCAGTCTTTACCTATCCGCACCTGTATCTTTACGTTGTCTTCCTAATTATAAGTGGTCGAAAGCGGCAGTCCAACAGCAAAGTAGTAAAACATAATACTAGGTACATGCACACAGTTCGGGGATGCCAATTACCACTTTGTGATTTACACCCCCTGCATTATGCTGCTGCCTACAAGCCTAAGCTCAGACACGTGGCTCGTTCACAACCTTAAGTCTCAAGCGTTTTGCCACATTCAAGGCCGGTTAAGCTGCTCTGTATCTTGTCGTCCACCTTTTAAAACCAACGTACATTTTAAACGCAATGTCGTTGCATGGTCTGACAATAGGTTACCCGACCCTTCTCCATTATCGCAAAGCCACTCAAGAAAGATTCATTATACTCTTATTTTACTGCGCTAGGTAAGTACTTATAATTAGGCAGTAAGAACTATGTTGTTAACTGTAATGCAACGTGTTACTATCCACTATTAAGGCTGCCGTTTACTGCTAGCCCTGCCGCTTTTAATCCATATGTTAATATAAATATTACCACAACTTATAGGGAATCGCAGCTAACCCATTGTGTTTGTTACGTAGGTTCTCGTGACATGCAAATTACGGCTTATCCTAAAGGCATTAACACTGAAATGTTTACGCCTTTTCTTACTTCTAGGTATGCATTACTTCCCGGTGTCCTTAGCACAAAGTATGCCTACTTGGGTTACTTGGGCATAATGCTCACTTTTGCTTTCATCTGCTTTTGTTCACAAGCGGAGATATCAACGTACTAGCCACGTGATAACATAACTATCGTTTGTATAGGCTCATAGCAGCTATTATGACCTAATTTCTCCTATAATTGTGTCTAACCTGTTTGGCAGCACAAGGTGCGCGATTTTTCCCTCATTGTGGTTACAAGACGGCTGAAGTACTAGTCAGACCAGTGTGGGGTGCGTTCAAGTAATTGCAACTCCGTCTACATCCATCACCTCCAGAATACCATAAAAAGGATAATACTAAGTGGCATATAGATGGCTGCTACTTTTAATAAACAGATCCGGTCCACACTACCGCGACATGTTCACCAGTGACACCTCGGTCCACTTATTAGAGTAAACACGCATATCCGAGGGATAAAAAGTAGCGGATGGTCCGTTGCCTGTTTAAAGCGGTCACGGGTACTGTGTGCGCTGACCCTCAGCAACGATTTGCAGTCAACTATAGCTAGTAAGCAAGGTGGAGAGTGAGGAAGAGGTAGGCAGCCTTACAGCATTTACACAGATACAACCACATCAAATTTATCAATAACTAGGACAACTAATGCAATAAACTCAACGCACAGGCACATGTACAGACTAGCTGCGACAATGAAGCAGCACAGGTGCCACCTCGGCCGAATTATTTTTCTGGGTGAGCAAACAGAAGTAAACCGGTACAAGCCTACCTAACAAACCCCATTATAATGTTGAGTATTAATTCATCCAAGTCGTCTTCACTTAGCTGTTGGTCGAACACGACCACTCCTGTTAGCTGCAACGACAGCCTGAATTATGTACCCGCGACTGCGTGTGCCAAGTTACCGTGCGCTCGACGATGACAGCCCACCCACCAACGCCGCTTGTCGTTTCCTTAAGCCACGTTTTTATTCCGCATGTAAAATATTTTTCTTTTTACCAAGACGAACGTCCGCTTAATTGGATTTCGCAATCTGCTCCAGCCAGCTATTTTTCAGTTCCAGCACCTAAGATCATTAGTAGCTAGATATAAACCAGCCTGGATCCTGTCGTGGCAACGTGACTTGCGTTTTAACATGTTTCGCTTCAATGCACTAATTCATCTGTTGGATTGCGATGTGGTCTTCACATGCCGAACTTGCGTGCACTCGGTTCATTTGTAATAGTCCACTCTAACTTTACTCTAATTTCTCGCAGCATAGTCACCGCATACGCATTCGAACCGGACTTACCAGAGCTGCACGTTGATCTATGCTACGTAGAGTTATCTAACTCTACTAAAGTTTTAATCAACAGTAACCAATTTCTTTGTCATCTGCGATGGAACACAAGTAAATGACTCAATCACTTCGTGCCAATTGCCCTTCTGCTTACTATAATTCGATGAACAATTTTCGAGGCAGTACGAAAAGCTTACGCCTACTTTAGTCCGGCGTATCTCAACGCATCCATGAAGCATTTTGGGATAACGCGCTCTGTTTTCACTGCTGTGTAGTTTCATTTACTGAGCCCCAAACCAACTGGAGCTAACATTTATCGATCAACCGACAACTCTGCAACGTGTGCGCACAAACAAACATTGGATACAGCCGGCGCGCTACCCTGACTAACGCTTGCCTTTACGCGGTAATTTTAAGTGACAAACGCGTAGCCTTAAAACCGCACGCCTACTGTGAACATGTCTCGTATGAAGAGCCAAATACAAATCATGTGCTAAGGTAGTATAAATAAGCTGGTAGGTACCAAGTGGTTAAAATCCAATCACGCTACCTGCTTTGGGACGAAACCGACAAAGCAAAACGGTACACTAACACGGCAGAGACCCTTTGGTTCTACCAAGTACGCAATTATATCCTAGTTTTAGCTGTCTAACTGTGCTGCTGAAGAGGTGTGAAACACTAACAGAAGCAGTCGAGCAACTAATGAGCGCTAGAGTTACATCCATGTGAGGAAACGGACCGGCACTTTTATGTGAAAAAACACCCCGAATTAAATAGTCAGGCAGAAACAGAGAGACAGGCATCCCAACCTGACCCCAGCGACTCAGCCTCCAGCAGTACCAACTCCATTCTCTCTCCTATAAATAACAACATTGCCTGCAGTGCGCCTGCCTCAGATTCTGTACAGTGTGCTGCACCTATTAGTCTGTTCACTACACTAGAGACCGTAAGCTAGACAACCGGCCATAGTAAACAACCCAGCAACGTACACATCTGTTACCGCCAAACAAATACCGAAACGAGCACCGGCAACCGTTGTGCAGGGAATAGAGAAAACCAAATTGTCGCAGCAAGGATTATTCTCATCAGTGCTGTTCACAAATGCACCAAAAACACCAGATGCTAAGGCTCCAAATCCAAAATCGGTAGCCCCCAAGCGCAGCCCTGGTACCTTAAACCCTGTGTGCAATATTGCACCTGAATCTAAATCCAATAGGATTAAGGGTAAATTGGCGGACGATCGAAATCAATAGGGTTTCGTCTGCAGGTCGATCAGTGTCCACGCTATTCCCACAAAAATAAAAATGGTCTCGCGTTACCCAAACGCGTTGTACTACGGTGACCCCCGGATACTCCAACTAACAGTCAATTCATAAGACAAGACAAAGGCAGTTCTGCAGTCTGCGAATCATCTCTGTAATGATTCAAGTGGAGTGCGCACACTACCAGAAATCCCGTGCACGGAACGTTCAGCGGATCCCACCAACAGAGAAAGGTACAAAAAGTCAAGCTAAAAAAACATTGATCACTCACGGGGTTCCAAAAGTTACAGATTCCTCCTCCAGCGATGCTCAGGTGCGCGACCTCTAGCATTGGCACTACATCCGGAAGGCTACTTCTCTCGAATATGCCGTGGCCGCCTCATTGACAAGGATCCCCATATCACCAAACCATAAGGGGTGCAGTCACAAACGGTTAAAACTTGTGTTGCAGTCAGCACTAACGGCACAAACCCTTCTAGAGAACTGGACTAAATCCCTTAGCAGATTGCCAACAGAAAATCGTCTGAAAGCAGCGGGAACGCCATCACCTTCTAATGACAATTCAGTTGGGGCACAACTCTTTATGAATACGCCAACTGCAGGACCCGACTCCTGGACGGTTTCAACCGTAGCCCTAATATTCGGATGGACACAGCAGAACACGAGCAAACATCGGGATCCGGAGCATCTGATACTTGAATACATACTAAATTCTATTCGAGAGTCTTTAACCCTTTCAAAAAAGATTAGTCGCCGTCCCTTTATTGGACGGCTTAAACTCACGTGCTTCGTCCATCCAACTTAAAAGGGTTTTTGTCTCCAAGAAGCTCTCATGCATATACACAATTACTCAAGTTATACTCAGCAAAGTAGCTAAATTAAGACCGACACTGAAGGTTGGGACCTCATCGCTGTCACCGACCCCTGGTTGCGTTGTGAGATAATGGATGCTGAAATCGCGCTAACAGGCAGGTCCGTATTACTGATGCATCGATCCAGCAAAGTTAGTGGGGTAGGCATCTACTTTCGTAACAACCTGCGATGCGAAACCAAAAACGATTTGGACACCAACGTACGTGATTCCATTTGGTGTACTATCTGGCTAGAAGGGAACGAGTTTGGCCTATTAGTTTTTGTTTACTGCCCACCATCGTCTACTCCTGAGATGGACTGCAACTTGGCGCCAGCGTTGAGGCAAGTAATAAACATGAAGTACAGTCACATTCTGGTGACCTGGCAACTTCAATTTACATGCCCAGGATCCTAGGCCACACCAGGAGAGCAATTCAAAGCATATCTGCAAGAGCGGGTTTCAGACTTCCCGCTTTATGGCCAAGTCACTACGCCAACCAGATTCAGGGGAAACAACAGTCCCTCCATAATGGACCCAAAAATCAGTAGCGAAGAACTGATGGTTCAGAGAGTGCTAACCGATACTTCTCTGTGCCGCAGTGATTATGAGGCGCTAATGTCTCATTTTATGTGTTACGTGGATTATCCAAAGTGCATACCGAAGACTATCATGTCGTACCCAACTACGAGGACCCGTCCGACCTCATTCATGAAACAAGCTGGTCGTTCTTAGCCGAATTGTCCCCTGAGGTGGCCTGCGGAGAATACGTTGACACATTTAGCAAGCTCGTGCCAAGCACAGCTGAAACCAAACTCTGTCTGCCTTAAAGAATGTAGTCTCTCTTAAAGAGCAGGATACGCAACTGCATGGCGTAAGCGGACTTGGAATGGCACGCCTACATAGCCTCCCAGAACGACCACACCTGGGAGGCCTACACAATACAAAGGAAACAAAGTATCAAACTCATCCAAAAGGAAAACCTGAAGAACCAACAGTTTAGTGGAAACGTTTTGCTCCAAGCCCAGGCTGCTATACAGACACGTAAAAGATTTGCGCCGTGCTAAGCACGGTATTCCTGCGCTGCGCACAGCATGCGGATTAGTCCAAACAGCACAATAGGTGGCTAAGGTTCTTGGACAATAAGTTGGCCGTGTCTTCCAAAGTGTGCAATCATTATACGTCCTGCCTAAGTCGATAGTGCCTCCCTCAGGACTTAAGCACATATCGTTCACCTCCGCAGTTGTACTGAAGTAGCTGATGTCACTACAAGAGTGCAGCTCTCCGGGTTCGGATGGCATTCGCTCGAAGGCGTTGAAAGTTGCTGCCATGAGTCTGGCAGGACTACTAGCAATTTTTTTCAACAAAGCCTGAAGGAGATACACTTCCCCACGATACAGAAGCCCGGGATCTTCACTCCAGTCTACAAAAGTGTCAGCCGTGCGCAACCAAAACATTATCGCCCGATAACACTACTTCCTCTGATCTCCAAGGTTACGGATTCCATTGTAGCTGGTTTTGCTTGAGTACCTGGAGAACTACAAAATTCTTGTTCCGGAGCAGCACGGATTTCGCCAAATTTGGTCGTGTACCACTAAGCTGTTGATTGCTCCTGCAAGCTGGACGGAATCTGCGGACGTTGGTGTAGGAGTCGACGCGGCCTACCTGGACTTCTCAAAGGCATTCGACCGTCTAGACCATCGAATGCCACCCCAAGGAATCCAGATATATGGAAACGGCGATTCTGTTCCGGCTGGATAGGAGACTTTCTCATGCAACGTCACGTGAATATGGGAATCCGAAGCACCTTATCAGAATCCATCGAACTTCAGTGCGGAGTACCTCAGGGCTCGGTACTTGGACCCCGCCTGTTCCCGGTTGTCATAAATAACCTCGCGAGCGTACTGGCTTCCAAATGTTTGCCATTTGCTGTTGATCTAAAGGTATGGCGTACTACAGCTGCGGTGAAGGATCACACAGTGTTACAGGAGGACTTGGACAAATTCAAACATGGTCCATCAAGAACTTGCTGCATTTCAATGTCACCTAAGGCAAAGTTCTCAGCAAACGGCAGAAGCGTATGTACAAATGCCGCCTAGGACCACAAATTCTACAGCGTGCTTCTTACGAGTGCGATCTCGGCATGCTAGTTCAAGGGGACCTTGGTTGTTTGAGGCAGACTGTCAAGGCACCTAAGAAAACAAACCGGTACCTCGTCCTTCTTTGCAGAGCTTTTGGGAAGTTTGACCCTTCGATCTTTCACAAAATGCTTAGCGCGTACTTGAGGCCACACGCAGAATACAACAATGAAGCTTGGTATCGCTACATCAGGTACCATCTCACAGCGCTCGATACTGCACAACGTAGGGCAACGAAGTTCGTTAGAGTATTGACCGTCTCCAATACCCACTTAGGCTGAAGACTCTCAAAATATACGGTGGAGGTTATTGGCGTCTAAGGGGCGATCTCATCCTATAAATAAATAATAAAATATTCTCGGTAACACGATGCACTATTGTGAAGGAGCGATCAAATATGCATACAAACATAGCTTCTTTATAATAGTAAAATATTTCGTTTTAATGAAAGGTATAGCAGAAAAGAGTAAGAGAGAGTAAGAGAAAAAGAGTAAGCATTTTGTCTGGTAATAGTCAGACCAAGAAATATGATGGTGCTGAAGCGCGCAAACATCAGTCATAACTGTTGTGTCAAGACACAAGTTGGGCGTGAATTCACCATGTAATAATCCATGAGCACAGGTGTCCAACAAGGTTGGTGCAACCAATAGATATTAAGCAGTTGGAATGTTCTGTGCTCCAGCAAAACATTCTTCATAGTAAAATGGGTTGCACGGGTTTTATGCAGAAGTCTGAGGACTACGTCAGTGTGAAATGTTCATGGTGTACTAGATCCTGAGAAACTCCAACCACCCAATCTATTCTCCTCTGCTAATCAGTCAAAACATTCCGATAAAAGGTCATCAGTTTAAGCTGGGCACAAGGTATGGCGGACTGAAATGTCGGCGAAGGGCTTTCACCCTTCGAGTGTCAGCCCTGGAATGCCCTCCCGGAAAATGTAATTAATGTGCCCACACTATCCCCATTCAAAAACGCCTTGACGGTACTCTGTTACATATACACTATGTGCTATAGCACATGGCCCCCAGATGGTGGCACTAATGCACAACAGACATCGGACGGTGCCAAATCCCTACTCGAGCATGAGTCACTCCAAACCGCTGCACACAAGTTGATGAACGTCTATCCCGTCGACGCGAGATGACTGCACGTGAGTAAGCGTAGTCCTTGCTATTTTTAATTTTTCCCCCGCTTAATAAGTGATCAATAACCACTCCCCTTATCGCTTTGTGTGCGCACATTCTAAGTTTATACTCCCTTTATTTGGCAATGCAGTTATACCTGTAATCGCCCAAAACGACGCTTCCATTATCCTTGGCTGTCTTTTCTTATTTTAACCACTTACGGGACATGTCAAGCACCTGCAGTTTTACCGGTTATAGAGCATATTCGTCGTTCATTGTTCTTTCAGACAACTACTGTTTGAGTACTTGTGTCGAATCTGTGCAGCTGACCCGTTTAAGCCAACAGGTATCTCAGCTGAGGTTAGGGGTCATCTTCGCACAGGCTAATGCGGTGCAGCATCCACTTGTCCGTAAATTGGTCCTCTTACCCAATATGTTTAACGTTACGCATAAATTGCTGATGGAAGCCTACTAGGTAGCGGAAGTTACAGCTGTACACGGTATATGTTGCGCTGCATTATAAAAGAAAGGATTTTGCTATTTACCGATACACAATTAGCTTTGACCTAGCAGGATACGCTTCATTTCTACACAAACAAGCTGCTGGCTGGTTAAATGCAGAATCCACCTACAACACGCGGATACACTGCTTGCACTTTATCTGGAGGACTGTGGACAACGCGCTCCCAAGTTACAAAATTTTTGATTCTGCTTTCCATGCGCCATCCAGGATCTAAGTTTGCAATAGTTCCACGAGCTTTATTTTGGTGTAGGCCGCAAATGATTGACCGAATTGCTGCTGTTTATGGCAAGCATAAATTTGGCCGATGTTGAAGTGGGAGCCATACTTATGGCCTGCAACTCAGCCGCGCTGTGTGCCTGCAACGCATATTCGTCGTTTAACAGTCACGTGAGTAAGGTTGCCGTACATTATGTTGCTTATCGCGAAATGACGGGCTCAGCATTCCACAGGCACTAAGGTAGTTCAAACAGTTACTTCAGCACAGGCAGAGCTCGGCATTTCACCTACAACTAATGAGCCGCTAATAACATACCTATATTTGCTTTGGCCAGAGGAATTATATAGTGCTCTTCTACGAAGTGTGGTTCAACGACCTGTTTGCATTGGAGTATGACCAAGGTTGCAGGGATCACCATCCAAACACAGCTGACATCTGCTAACACCATGATGCGAAGCACGTTGCTTGCTTTCAGTTACTTTCGCTTTAGTAACACAAGAACATCTCCCCTGTCAGCTGGCAATTCCTATTTAAGCCACATGCGTTGCAATAAGTATTGCATTGTATATATCAACTAGGGTCCAAATTGCTTCAGCAGTCTTAGCGGTATATCTTCAAATCCGGCTAACTTGCATTCTCGCATCTGAACAAATATTTTGTGTCTCATGCAACGCGGTATGCTTGCACGATACAACTTCATCTTTGGATTTAAGTATTGTTAGTCGACTGTGCAGTTTGTAGCATCGATACTTAATATTACTGTCGTTTGTTTAAAACAATAAGAGCAGTTTACATCTAATAAAGTTTTAGAATTGGTGAGAAGGTGTAATTTCCAACTTTGCATTTGAAACTCAATTGTACCAAGTAATATTTTTGGTATTCGCGTAAGAAAGCGGGCACCGCTAACCAAAAAGCACTACGTACAACACGCAAATTTCATACGTCTTACCAACGGTCTAGGTAATGGAATTGACCAAGGTTAGCTTTACGGCAAACTGCGGTCCACATTAAGAACACCCTTCGCAAGCAACGCACACAACGGCTACTACAAAAGTACACTCCGTCACGACTTGGTAAGGCTATCTTTCCAGTCTTGAATAAAGGCACTCTTGTCGTAACAAGCTTCGCACCTGAAAACGGGTAACTAGTTAATGCTATGATATTTGTATCCTGCTCTGCGTAGCGATGTATAGGATTTAAGGTTCGTTGAGGCACCATACGAAATCTTAGCAGCCCACAACCAACACGGGCCTGCTAGCAAGTAAAACCGGCTTTGATCGCAATCCGCACTCCATCCAGGCGCAGGATAAAAATCATTAACATCAATTTCCTTATTACCTGTGTTACAGCAGTAAAGGCCTTTTAAGAGGTGGTCAACCCAATTGCATCACCCGGTAAAATCATTTGGTTGAAAATGAATGACTAGAAGCCGCGCGTAGTCCTCAGGCATCGTTATCAACTGGGGGTGGAAGGTCACTTTGGACAGTGCAGTATGTAGCCTTGTGCGCGGAAAATATTAAATATAGATGAAAGTTAAATATATTGCAGTCTACCAATACGCTATTTCGTTTCACCGTTACATAGTTATACAAGGAATTGCGAATACTCCATAAAGCTTCCACTGGACCGGGACAGTGAATTGCTTTAAATAAAATTGCGTACAGCGATAGTTCCGTAACTCTTGTTTAACCATTTTTAACTTGTTTGACACAAAAATATCCATGTCCGTAGGATTGTTGAAAAGGTCTTGGGCAAACTCAAACAAAAGCTACCTGACTTCTAATGGTCAACTGTATAGGAACGGAATATCACGACAACCTACAACAACAACGATTGTTCGATGCGTACGAACATAGGACAGGGCTTGTTTCTTAAACGCATACAACAATGAATTTTCTTTAGTGCCAGCCAGTGCGAGCTGGATGGTTCGAACGTCACCCGTTCAAGCAAATAGTTCGGCGGCAGTTTTCCAGGACGTGGTGGGTTTCTGCCTGGAAAGCCTTCTCTCTATAAAAGGTCAAAGATGTTCGTTTATCAACACTATGACGTGGCAAATGTATCAAGCCACAAACTAAGGGCACTACCCCATGGATATCTGCATAATTGCATCCAGCTCACAGACGTAACTTGACTATTCGTCCATATCCGTCGTTATCAAGCATTTGCAAATATAGCGGCACGTTTGCAAAAAAAGGCTGGAAAGCCACACTTATGCACAGTTACACACGCGCACCCATGCGCACATTTACTGTTTTGACGAGCACGTTGAGTTCTTGTACATTTTGGCTCACCCTTTGTTATCATGACGTTATCTTGCCTGTAAAGGTCTGTCTTACGTTGCAGAGTATAAAAGTTTATTTTATTTTATCTATTTTTCTACACTTTTATTCTAGCTGGAACGAGCTGCACGTAGAATGTTGCGAGCAAACAGTGTCGCAGTATAGCAATACATCGTTCCCAGCGTTTACATGAAATAAACCTTTTAACGGTACTATTTACATGCACTAAACGTAGTGTATATTAAGTGTACGCAAATGCTGTTGGTAAACTATATGTGATAGTGGCCCTAAGTTATCAGCTGTGTGTCAGCACGTTTGCCACCTTATTTAGGAGCAGGCATCTACATAATGTAACACAACGTGTGACACTTGTTAATGGCTGGTCGCCTATTTTGGCTTATCGAAATCGTTTGCATTTCAAAGCTGAACCAAGCAATAGCCTACGTGATAGTGAGCTCTTGGCATGCTTTGCTGTAGATAAAAGCATGCAGTCGCCTGATGCTAAATGGCATGTAATAATTTCATCTAAGCTTAAAAGTAATTGTGAGCAGGATGTTGAATGGCCGCGGCCACAGTAAAACAAGCGTAGACACCTTGCATTCATCCTGATAATTAGTTACACATGAGCCCATGGGAAAGAATGGTGTGCGTCCAAGGAATAAATTCAATCACTGCTGCATTGCTTTTACATTAGCTTTTGAAGAATATCATACAGTATACCATTAGAGGTTAAATGTGTAGTTTTTGGGAAGTAAGTCATTACTCGTATATATCCGTTTATTCCAGTTCATATGAGATAGGTCCAAAATGGCATAATTAGTATAGTAATTTACTTAGAGTGATCGATGGAAATCGGACGTGACTATTCTGTAGGCAGATGGAAGGAAAGGGTTATAGATTATCGCTTACAAACGTTCGTTCACTGTGCCACGTGTCAAGCTTTTTGACAAACCCGGTCCGCAAGGTTTATGGAAATCAAAATTATAAAACAACATTTAAATGTTCTGGATAAAAATTGTGCTTTTAATTTACCTGCACATATAGCTGATGAAGGAACTAAATTTTACAAAGCGATTGTATAATTTTCAGTGGTTTCTAATAAGTCAAAATAATTAACACAATGTAATTATCTCTGGTTGTGCTGCTAGGAGTCAGCATGCAATATGAAATATAGCTGTAAAAATATATGTTAACTAAGCTTGGTGACAACTAGTTTTTCTGAACAACGTATCAGCTAATAATGGCTCGGATGGTTCTATGTAGGCCAGGCTACGTATTAAGTAAGTGCATTCTTTTAAACCACTGACCAGCTTTAATAACTTTAACCGCAAGACACCGTATGCCGAGTCGTAGGACGTAAAGGAGGTTAAAGTCTTGGATCGGAACAATCTATATGCAGTTGACTAGAATCAAAAATACTCTCACTTTGTAGGCGCTAATATAGTGACCTTATAAGTCAGGTTTGCTGGACGCAGCACGTTTTAGAGATAAGTGGAAAACAACTTCAAGAATTGAAAGATCCCGAAAAGGATTAGCACATTATTTAGCCAATTGTGAAAGAACGCCAAAATTGCTTTACGTTCATGTCAAGGAACGAAATGGACAAACTAACGCTATAGCGTAGTAAGTGCGTCACAGGGTTTGTGAGTTCAAGCCGCCAGGAACACAAGAGTGATGGATAGAACCGGGGTTGCGACGTATTTGTGAGGATACGGTGCCGTAAAACTGAGAGAAGCGTACATTGTTATCTTCTTAATTACATTAGAGTCTATAAAATAATTGGTGGTAAAACCACAGCTCTCTATATATTGACTGCAACTAGCCGTGTTATGGTGCGCCTAGTGTGTAATTTTTCCATCAGGTTATAGCGCGTAACAAATAGAAAATGCGAAAACTAAGGAAAATGACAGGAAGGTAAGGATCTCCAATATTCTGCAACCAAGATAGCGCTCCATCTAGAATATGATATTGTGAGTTGTTAGGAATTAGTGAATCTCAGGTGACCGCTTAAATATTTATATAGCCATATCGAAACGGTTCTCAACCGCCCACTTTTTGTAGTGATGACGTTTTGCATAGTTTCCCAGATGCTGCTATCTATCAATTTTGGTGCAGTTTGTTAGAATTGGGCAGCATGTCATCCGTACTTCGCGTGGAACCTTGGGCAAAAGGACCTAACATGCTTGCGCATAGCTTCGGAGCTAGTGACACACATAACCAATAAATAAATGGGCGTTTTCTATTTTCTGTTTTTCCACTATAGCAATTGGAGCTACCGCGACTAATGCCGAGTGGTTGTTATGAGCCTTGTCCTCGTTTTGCAGACACACTTTATTCCGGGTGCTTTGTTATCGTTAGGATGGCAACCACATTTTTTCTTAGTGCAGCCATTGTGTAGTTACATCTGGCTGATTAAACTGCGTAACTCATCAAGACTGTAAGCATAATAGGAAAAGGTGCAGTGATATCCGGAACTCCAAGGAAAAGCAGGGCAGGTGGGACACCCAGTCGACTACAGCAGTTTACCCATATTAATTCACCGAGCGTTCACATGTCTCATTTGCCTTAACGTTATCAACGAGCATCTGATAACAAAGGAGTTTTGGCAACGCTATGGCCGTGCAACTTTTGTGATATTGATAGAGAAACAAGGAGGGGGCTAATGTAGACGAAAAAATCGACTGTACTAGTCAACGTTTATTTATTTGTAGGCACTTGAAAATGCAATTGCACAGTCAACAGTCCACAACTGTGGTAGGTTAGACGCGCAAGGAATTTGTACCTTTATTAAAGCGGTTCTCTTGAGTGGTTAGTGTGCATTGTTACACAGTATTCTCTAGCTTACCAATTTTGTTTCCTGCGGATAACCATACGAAACCCATTTTAATGCTCTTGGACCTCATGTTCTCAAGCACGTGAAAGCTGTGAGCGTGTAGACGCTTCTTTTCCGGCGTCATACTCTTTACGTTCAGCTCTAGAGCAGGGTTGTCAAGGGGATTCACGGGGTATAATATAGCACGCCGATCCCTTACTTATTGATTATGGCTACATGATTCCGTTTGACAACGCTGAGCTGCGTTGTAGGGAAAACAATTTCAGTTGAAGAGATTGTTGGATCCAAATTAAGCACACAAGCACTCTGTCGTTTTGAAAAATTAAGGTGCCGCAATACGGACCTCACGGCCTTGTGCGCATATTTAAGCTTGTTGCTCACTCTGTTGGGGAGCTGGGCTCTAACCAATGGCGGAAACCTTGTTACGGGCCAAAGTGATATGGAACAGCAGGCGTCCAAAGGGCAACCGCGAGTCGCAGTAATTAATTATTAAGGTTTCCCATCAAAAAGAAATGCACTACAGGTGTTTATAACGTGGTACAATAATGTAACTTTGGTAGCAAAGTAGTTTACCATAACCATCATAACACGTCCCCGGCAATGCTAAAGGGAATAAATGCGGCGAAGTACAAATATTTCAAGGGTTTGCTAAACGGTGAAATATATTAGTCGTCTACTAAGCGTAAGCCTATTCCAAATACCGTATGTATGAAAATGTGCTGAAACGATGTGAAAATGTATGAGTCAAGCATACTCCGCATGGTGTGCTGTAATTGTTCCTTGGTGATGGATTCTTATGAAATATCATTTGCTGCAACGGGGAAATCAGGGAATCCGCAATGTACAATAACTGGATGCATGCAGCAACAGATATGAAACGGAATCGGTGGAATGTTGAATGTTAACCGGTGAGTGAGATTGAGAACTCATATTAATGTGTACTATGCAGTTCAACAAAGGAACTTGTGCAATCCGTGGGAGACGTAAATAGAACTAGATGATGATCAGCGTAAATTAGCTGCCGAAAAGGGACAAAGGTAATGTGCACTCATTAGAACTCTACGGTTGTGCGCTGTGTTTAAGTGTCCTTAAATTATTGACGCGGAATTCATTTCGAATTAATATTGTGCCGGACGTTCACTTGTAGCGCTTGTAAATTTACTTATTTTTCAGTGTACGTTCCTTTCCTATTACAACCAATTCTTGTACATTAACCTTGTATACTTGTTTTGATTGATAAATAACACACGTTTTGAACCACGCGGGCAAATCGCCGTGTTCTCTCTGGGTTCTTGTGCCACAGGTTTTATGGCATTGCCGGTCACTACGTTCTAACCGAGAGCAATATTCATCTACAGATCTCGTTTCGCCTCAACTGGTTTCACCATCGTCTTTTGTCATCCATCGGAGTGGCTGACGCGAGAGGACTAGGAAGTTTTATGTGGTTGGACTTCTAACCCACGTCGAAACCCTTCAGTGAGCCTTTTCATCTCTGATCATCATTTATTCATCTTTATTTCTCTTTGGGTCCGCGTCCACTACATAACTAGTGACCCCGAATGTTTTCTTAGTACTTCATTTTTTGTAGGCTCAGATCTCACAGTATTCATTTTTGCACGACTACTACGTAATTCAAACCTAATTCGAGTACAGTTCCCTGTGAAAACCATATTTCCTTTAATTTACCTGCTTTTGGTGCATCTAATCCTTGCGTTTGGTTCACACAAATTGTGGCATATTTCCGTTTCCGTAGGATTACTACACAGGAGACTATGTTTTCCCATGTGGCTACTCAGCTCCCTACGGATATTGTTACTGAGATGGTCGACGTTCTAGACCCAATGCCAACAGAATTTCCTTACGATACTCTTAAATCTGCTGTGTTAAAACGCACGACCGCTTCAGACGAGTCTCGCTTTAGCAACTCCTATCTGGTGTTTAACTTGGCGACCGCTCTCTATCTCAGTTACTGCGACACATGAGAACTTTAGTTGGTAGCTACGAAGTTGATGACTCAGTCCTGCGCCAACTTTGGACTAAATGTCTACCACCTAATACCGTTCTGGTTTTGTCCGTCCAAAGTGATGAAACTTCGCTTGATAAGTTGGCTGAACTATCTGACATGCTGCATGAATGCTCTTTATTGCATCCCATTAATCAGGTCTCGCAGCCTACTAACGCGTTTGAAAGTACATCTGTAATGGATAGGCTACAGAATCAGACTGTTCAGCTAACCGCCCAAGTTTCCGTCATCACCAAACGTCTTAACCGCCGTCAAAGTGTATCGCCTGGCCGTAAAACACGTGCTCTACCCTCCAACCGTGGCCAACTGAATCGTTTCTGTTATTTTTACCAACGATTTGGGGATGCTGCAGGGAACTGTAGGCCGTGGTGTACGCACCCTAAAGCCTTTCGCTTACGGGACCAACAGGGAAACTCGCCGGCCAGCCAGTAATGGCGACAGCTGCCGCTGGCCAACACCATAGTCGCCTTCTCCATGTGTTTGACAACTCAACCGGCTACCGTTTTCTCGTCTACACTGGTGCCGAAGTTAGCGTCATACCCGTAGGTACACACAAACGCCAACTTTCTCCGGGGCATGTCACACTCCAGACGGCCATTGGTACGAAAATTCAGACGTACGGTTAGAAAATGTTAACCCTAGATCTGGGACTCCGACGTCGACTACCTTGGCTTTTCTTAATCTTCGACGTTCAGAAGTCCATTCTTGGCATGGATTTCATAACGAAGTTTGGCATCATCGTTGATCTCGGAAACAGGAAACTCCGTGATAGCGTCACCTCACTTACTGTCTCCAGCAAAGTCCTCGCTATCGACCCGATTGGCATTGGTTTGGCTCTGCCTTTCGACAATAAGTTTACTGCTCTTCTGCGCACGTTTCCGTCTATTTATCAACCGATCAGCGACGACTTTCAGCCCAAACACGAAATCCGCCATCACATTGAAACTAAAGGCAATCCTGTCACCGCTAGACCACGACGTCTTGCTCCCGACAAACTCGCCATTGCCAAATCTGGATTTCAACACATGACGAATTTAGGCACTATTCGTACACCGAATAGCCCATGGTCATCCCCACTTCACATGGTTTCAAAGAAATCCACAGGGGATTGGCGGCCGTGCGGCGACTATCGCGCTCTAAATAACGCCACTGTTCCAGACAAATACCCAATTCCCCACGTCCATGACTTTTCCATGAGTCTGTACGGGAGACGCCTTTTCTCTAAAATTGATCCAGTCCGCGCGTATTACCAGATTCCGATGGCCTCAGAAAACATACCTAAGACCGCAATCACGACGCCATTCGGTCTTTACGAGTTACTCCGTATGCCGTTTGGTCTTCGAAACGCTGCCCAGACCTTTCAGCGATTTATTGACCAAGTCCTTCGTGGTCTTGATTTTTTCTTCGCCTAGACCCACGACAGTTTGGTAACCAGCGCAACCGAAGAGGAACATCTGTCTCATTTACACCAGGTTTACCAACGTCTAGCCCATTTTGGTGTCACGATCAACCCTGCTAAGTGCATTTTTGGCATGCCTAGCATCGATTATCTTGGACAGCACATCGACTTCACAGGTATACGTCCACTTCCGGACACGGTCACTGTCATCACCGACTACCCTGTGCCTCCGTCCATAAAGAGCCTCCGACGTTTCCTCGGTATCATTAACTACTACTGTCGTTTTATCGCTAACTGTTCCGATGTCCTAAAACTGCTTACCGATTTACTGCAGCGTAAACCGAGAAAGCTAATTCTGTCACCCGACGCTGTAGCTGCTTTCGGAAAAGTCAAACAAACGCTAGCAACCGCGACTTCGCTGAGCCTTCTGAACACATACGCCAACACCAGGCTAGTACTTAAAACCGACGCGTCGCAATCAGCCGTCGGAGCCGTTTTACAGCAGGTCGTAGACAACGAAGTCAGGCCTCTGTCCTTCTTCTCACGGAAGCTTCAGCCGGCACAAACCAGGTACAGCACGTTCGGCCGTGAACTTCTTGCTGTTTACCTCGCCATTAAGCACTTCCACCACATCCTCGAAGGACGCCACTTCATCGTTCTAACTGACCATAAGCCACTTGTCTACGCAATTAACTCGCCAGCTGATTGCT
Source organism: Dicrocoelium dendriticum (assembly GCA_944474145.2). Classification (NCBI taxonomy): domain Eukaryota; kingdom Metazoa; phylum Platyhelminthes; class Trematoda; order Plagiorchiida; family Dicrocoeliidae; genus Dicrocoelium; species Dicrocoelium dendriticum. The sequence goes on from CALYDF020000067.1 coordinate 27,730, forward strand.
ATTCGCCTCGGGAGACAAGGCAACTTGATTATATCTCGCGGTTTACCTCTGCCATCCACTATATCGAGGGGCCAGGCAACATTGTCGCTGACGCGTTATACTGCACCGACATTCACCAACTGTCGACATCGTCCATCCACTTAGAGGACATTGCTGCTGCACAAATTACTGACTCCGAATTCGAACCTGTTCGCAATAACAAAGCACTGACGTTCGTCCAGTCAACCTTGCTTCACTGTGATTCGAAAATACATTGTGACATTTCCACCGGTAAGCCGCGCCCGTACGTCCCATTGTCGAACCGGTGGAAAACTTTCGATCATCTTCATCACCTCTCCCATTCGAGCATCCGTTCTACTGTTAAGCTCATCACGGATCGCTATATTTGGCCAAACATGAATACTGAGATCAGACAATGGGTAAAATCCTGTATCAAATGCCAAAAGATTAAAGTTCATCGTCATACCATTACCATGCCAGGAACTTTCTCACTTCCAGACTCGCGCTTCAAACACGTTCACCTGGATATAGTTGGACCATTGCCTAATTCAAACGGTTTTACGCACTTATTGACTTGTTTTGATCATTTCACAAGATGGCCGCATGCAGTCCCATTGCTTGATACCTCTGCCGAAACTGTCGCTCACACTTTCGTTGAATCGTGGGCATCTGTCTTTGGTGTACCAGCGACCATTACCACCGATAGAGGACCACAGTTCACGTCCACCTTGTTTCGTGACTTAAGCCGCCTCAGGGGATGCAACCACCTGCGCACTACCGCATATCACCCTGCTTCTATTGGTTTAGTGGAACGTTTCCATAGACATTTGAAGACAGCTTTAACAGACAGCGCTACATCCTTGTATGAAGCCTTACCTATCATACTGCTCAGTATACGCAACACAAGCAAGGAAGACATCGGCTGCTCTCCTGCTGAGCTTACCTTCGGTACAACGCTCTGACTTTCTGGTGAGTTGATCATCGATTCCAGAATCACGGGTGAATCTGATCCCACTTCATATGTCGCCCGGCTTAAACATCATATGAGTCAGCTCCAGCCAACGCTGACGAGAAGGACGTCAAGCATACCTCAAGTTTATAAGGATTTACATTAATGCCCCTTCGCATTCGTTCAAGTTGATGCTGTTCGCAAGCCTTATGAAGGGCCATTCAAAGCGATTTCGTGTCATGACAATTATTACGTTGTCGAGCAAAACGGCGCGCCTGATGCTGTCAGTCTCAATCGTTTGAAAGTTGCCTACCTGTATGATTGTTCCAGCTCCACTCCGGTTTTCTCACACTCATCCTCCTCTGCTACTGATCCTCGTACCGCTTGTATTCCTGTGCATCCAACGACAACTATACCTACAGACTCTACCTGTTTACTACAACCCTTACAACACATACTCGTTTTGGTGCGGCTAACAAAACTCCTGTGCGTTTCCGCGACTACACACAATAATACCATCGAGCGTTTCTCTCTTTCCAACGCTCTAGGGGAGTTCTGTAGCGCCTGTAAATTTACTTATTTTTCATCCTACATTCCTTTCCTATTACAACCATTTCTTGTACATTAACCTTGTATACTTGTTTTGATTGATAAATAACACACGTTTTGAACCACGCGGGCAAATCGCCGTGTTCTCTCTGGGTTCTTGTGCCACAGGTTTTATGGCATTGCCGGTCACTACGTTCTAACCGAGAGCAATATTCATCTACAGATCTCGTTTCGCCTCAACTGGTTTCACCATCGTCTTTTGTCATCCATCGGAGTGGCTGACGCGAGAGGACTAGGAAGTTTTATGTGGTTGGACTTCTAACCCACGTCGAAACCCTTCAGTGAGCCTTTTCATCTCTGATCATCATTTATTCATCTTTATTTCTCTTAGGGTCCGAGTCCACTACACACTAGACATACTGCGCAAAGGTGGTTGCAAACAGAATGACAATAGAAATAGTACGATAAATAACGCATAAACGCAAGTGTATATTTAATGAAGTGCAAATGCGGTTACAAAGGAAATAACAGATATCCCCGGTAGTATGGATATGTCTGTATCGTCCGAATTGTGCCCCATGCTAAGGCAGATGTCGCGTTTGTGATGCGTCTTCACCGCAGTTGGGCTAAACCAACTTACATTTAAACTAAGTATTTTTAATGTGGATAAAATGGAATACATTTTATTCAGTTTGTTCTGCTTACGTGATAAGCTTCTTTTAACTTACACACGTAGCTCATGCAAATTGTAATAAACTTGCGTAATTTTATCGCGTGATATATTGCTATTAACTTACGCACATTTTATACTTAGCGCGTATTCACATTTAACAAATTTGTGTTATATGCTCATTTAGCGAGTAGTTTTGTCAACATATGCGTTTATTCGATATCGGCTTTGCAAACGATTGGCTGTTTTTTAACATCCCTGGTGTGGCTGCGCTTGAGGTGCATGTTGACAAGGTGCCGACCTGCCTAATACCCACTACCTCGTCCAGCTGGCTCAAGCAGACAGTTAGTCATTTGCTGAAGAGGAAAGAGGACATGGTCCGTGTGGTCGCGCTAGGCTCGAAGAGTGGTTCCATGCAGTCAGTGTGGAATGGACTACGGTGCAGCCACCGCCTCGTTTACACTTGATTCCCCAAATACAGCTTGCTTGTGTTTGCCTGTAAATGAGTGTGGGCCAGCTCCGTTGATGAAACATGGCTCCAATCCACATGCCTCCCGGTCTTATTCCTTCGGGCTTACACTGGATTTAGGGTGCGTGGATGGAGCTGTGGTTGGTGCAGCGCAAGCCAAGCTTGGTCCCTCCGTATGCGCAGGCGTCCTGTGGGTGGCCACAGTGACAGGCAAGTCCGAAACTGGATGTCGCCAACCATACCGTCCGAATTATATATATACCCGTCGTTCCGATGCGAGAACTATTCTAACGGACAACTATCCGTATTTTGCTGTTTGCTGACGACTGTGCGTTGTTTTCACACAGCGCGCATGAATTGCAACATATGATTAGTGCTCTGGCTTAGACAGCGGCAAAATTCGAGCTCACCATCACCACAAGAAAAACTGTCTATCTCTTTCAGACTTCGCCGGCGCTCCCATCGTTAAGATTGCCGCGAATCAGCATTGGCGCTGAAGTATTGGAAACCACCTCCCGCTTCAGCTACCTTGGGACTATGATGTCAACTGATCGGCAACTACACAGTGAGCTTCGTATCCGCGTGTCAAATGCAGCGGCAGCATTCGGAAAGCTTGAGTACCGAGTGTGGAACAACCATTATTTTACCGTTGGCACGAAACTGATGGTTTACAAATCTATGCTGCTGTCAGTTCTTCTATACGGCTGTGAATCGTGGAAGACGTTCTGTCGGAATGTGCAGAATCTCAAGCGGTTCCGACAGCAGTGTTTGCGACGAATGTGGCGCATCACCTGGGATGACAGAGCCGCTGACACGGAAGTGTTCCTTCAAAGTGGGATGTATGCAGTGGACTGCATACTTTTAATGACACCTTAGGTGGCTCGGATACGTGTGCCATATGCATTCAACGCGGATATCGAAACAACTTTTCTACGGGCAGCTGAGTATTGGGAAGCGGCATGTGGGGAAACTGAATTTACGTTTCCAGGACATGATCAATGTACGCCTCTCACATTCGAAGCTTGATTGCAGGTCTTGGGAATCAAAGCCGGTTGATCGGCGTGCATGGCGCGATGTAATCACGAAGGCAGTTGCCGAAGTGCGGGAGGAAAACCTCATACATGCAGAGAAGAAGCGGCAAGCACCGATGGTTCTACTGCATGGATATCAAGCGCATGGTACTGTAGCACATGCGGTCGCGATTGCCTGGGTCATGCCGGCCTAGTGAGCCATGAGCATGGCCAATCGGGACCACTGTCGAAGCGACGACGGGTCCTGCAGCAAACGCAGGCAAAACCGGCGCAGCGTTTGTAGGTACGCTGCATTCGATTTACTAACAGCGTGCTTGCATGCTAAGTCTTTTTTTTAAGTGGTGGGTTTTCAATTTTGTCATAATATCTTTCTTTCTCATATAAATGCCTACCTATACACTTCTTTATACTTGAACACGCCGCTTAAACCAACCGTAGTTAATTTTGATGGCACTTTCGTGTTTGCGGCATTTCCGTAACATATACATCCTAACCTTGTGAACTCATCTCGGATTCGTTTTAGACAACTTATGGCATATTCTCATTAATTTAAGATTTTTGTCACTGTTTCCTTATGCATTACTCGATTTATTTTATTTGTTATCTTTCACACTAGTGATTGTCTGTATCTTGATATCTCCGGTGTGGCTGCGCTTGATTTGCATGTTGCCAAGGTGCCTATCTGTCTAATACCCACTACGTTGTCTAGCAGACTGTTGGTCGTTGCTAGAGGTGAAGGTGTGCACGGTCCTTATAGCGGTGTTAGGATCAAAGAGTCGTTCCATACACTCAGTAAGGAGCGAACTACGGTGCAGCCACCGCCTCGTTTACACTTGATTCCCCAAATACAGCTTGCTTGTGTTTGCCTGTGAATGAGTGTGGGCCAGCTCCGTTGATGAAACATGGCTCCAATCCACATGCCTCCCGGTCTTATTCCTTCGGGCTTACACTGGATTTAGGGTGCGTGGATGGAGCTGTGGTTGGTGCAGCGCAAGCCAAGCTTGGTCCCTCCGTATGCGCAGGCGTCCTGTGGGTGGCCACAGTGACAGGCAAGTCTGAAACTGGATGCCGCCAACGATAAATATTTGCAAATCCATGCCAACATATGTACATACATTTAGAGGTATTTTTGTTGTTGGAATGTATATGGATGATTGCATGTGTGACTCAATTTGGGAAATGTAAGACCGCATTCGTCGATCGATAGATGCTTGTATTCCCTAGATAGGGGGCAGCTTGCTTTCGTTGAATATTAGCACCGGTGATCACCATGAGGCATAATAACGAGAAATCGGCATGCTAGTTGCCACATGAACTCGCCAACTGCAACGTAGCCGTGCAAACTGACTTCGTATGGGCAACATGCACTAAACCTTTTCTAAAAGTTAATGAGTGGGTAAGTAAACATTCGCATTATGTAAGCGGAAATTTGCTCAAGATGACGCAATAGAAGAAAGCTGAATGATGTAATGCGCAATACTTGTTAGATAATGTACGCTCATTGTTTATCGAGAACTATTTCCATACGGCATCGCTGGCCTAGTATTACACGCAAGAACGCTGCGGCGGATTGCTGGTGGAAGAAAATGAAGCGCTTACAACACAACGGGTAACTCACCGAAGATACCAGGCGCGCACTTATCAATTTCGCTGTGGCGACGCTGAGTTTAATGGAAATGGAAGCGCTGCGCACGGCTAACAAGGTCCAACAGCAAAGTGAGACGTATGTATTACTGGGACTGTTTTTCTTTTGTGTGACAACAGACATTCAAACCATAAGCAACTACTGTCGTCTAAGTTAAATTTTCGAATTGCTCATAACTCGCAAAACGACAATACTGAAAAACGATTGGTGATTTTCGGTCAGGGCATAGAATGGCTACGCTTAAGAAGAGGAGGTGTCATATAGCGGCAGAGAATGTGGTCCAAGATTACGGACCCATCTACTGAACTAGCGTCCAAGTGATGCGGCACACGTAAGCAGTAGGTTGGGCACAACTAGCTTGTAAGGATGCACTATAACGCTACAGGACATAGATTAGCCCTGGAAAGGTCCGTCGGGTAGTTCACGAAGTAATTAGAAACCGAATGCAGTTAACAGTGCGAACTAACAGAGAGCATGTGAACGTCGCAGCGGGCACTTGTGATACCTGAGTACCGGCTCTGCTATTTATGCAGAGTGGGCTGTAAAATACGGAGGCATAAGCGAGCATCGTTAATCTGAAAAGTAATTGATGGGGGCGGCACCACTCACCGGTTAACACGGGTAACACTGCGTTGCGGTAGACGAATAACAGCTTGTAGCATGGGACAAGAATTTAGGCTAGGGTAGCGGCAGCCAAGGTACTTCGAGAGAAAAATAAATCTGGTATCTGCACACTTACATTTTCTCATATGGTCAAGTACTTGAGCACTAATAAATAATTTACAGTGACGCGGCATATTGCAAGCAGCAAGCGACGGTTGGGTAAGCCGGTGGGTAATGGGCGTCGGAGACATAGTGTTGAATAGTTGGATACACATGCCAACGTTTTTTGGTGCTCAGTAAGGCTCTATACCTATTGCCGTATTGTAAAGTGTGCCACAAACACATAAGAAAACAATATACATAAATGCAACGAAAGCTTGACTTAACTATTCAAACTGTACTGACGTTGTGCACATCCAGGCAGTCAGGTTAGAGCTTACACAACCTATACGTCTAGAAGATGATTATCTGGAAATAAAAAGGCCGTTGGGTTTGGTGAGAAACACTAGATCACGTAGCATAGTCGTGTCACCTCGCAATATGTGACTACGGTGCATACGAACGAGTGCAACATAGGAGAGGATAATAGACTACAAGTGCGGAGTATGTAAGCAGATGCTCTCACCTAATGTTGCTTCCGAAATATGGTGGTGTCCGTTTCTTCCCCACATTATGGTTGTTATCCGCTGCTTTGCGGAGAAGCGGAAGATGAAGTTCAAATCAACATAGGTAGATTGTGTAAAGCTGTGGTTGGTTTACCGCAATGGTGCATGCAAGTTGATGGTGGTCAGCAATGTGAGTCAAGTACCGGGTATATGAAAGATATAGCAAAGTGTCACATGCTAAGCAATGCTTGACGGAATTGGCTAATCGAATTACTGGAGAATAATGCGGTAATGGTGTATGATGTTCAAGCCGTTCCCAAGGATTCCTGATCCTGTGGGTAAGCGTGTAAATCGCTCGTAACCCACAAAGCTTAAACAATGATAAATGGTTTGTATCCCTTGAGAAGATAGGCAGCACGCACTGCGAGACAGGTTGTAACACCACACGAGGAATCCGGGCGGCGCATGTCTGCTGACCTTCTGAAAGCCGGGGATATGTTTTGTGCACTTACCTGCAGTGATCCGGACGACCTGCGCAGTGATTCAATGTAGGTAGGTAACATTTGCATTCAAATGGTATCCAGCTTTGCGTCCTAATCAGTATACGAATGTGTGGGGTCCGACTGGCTTCCTCGTTCAAAGATTTGAAGTAGCGCAGGGCCTTTACATGTCCGTTTGTCATTACTGCCTGCGCCCCACAAACTGTAGGAATGAATGCCGTTACTTCCAATTTGGAATTGGGTAAGGCCTCAGCTCCATACTTTTGGAGCCATATATGAACCCCGCTGGGACGAGTATTCGCCATGCGACTAACAGCACACTTAAGGTACCGACCAGCTTGGTCGTGAGGTCAGGTCAGGTTCCAAGGACGATACACGCCTCCGCCTAACAAGCGTCCTGTTTCTTGCACAATTAAGCAAACCTAACTCTCCTGCACTACGAATTCTGAGTGGTATAATATGTCCATCACGAAGTCAAAGAAAGTAGCAAAGGTCCAAAAGGTACGGATTTTGTCTCATCATAAATCTAGTGCACAACTCAACGAAAGGCTGGCTAGCCGAACAACCTCCTCGTGGTGCCAGCTGGGTGGTTCGGGTTTAACCTGTTCCAGCAAATGGTTCGGCGGCAGTGTTCCAGGACGTGGTGGGTTTTCGCCTGGCAAGCGTTCTCCCTATAAAAAGCCACAAATGTCGGCTTAACAACACTGCGACGTGGCGGATGTGACTCGCCACAAACTAAAGTCACTGGCCCGTGGACATTCGGAAAATGCTATCCAATCCACGAAACTCAATCGTTTATTCCCACATTCCTGACGATAACAAACAGTCAAAAATTCTGCGGCGCATTCAAAAACACAAGCTACATTCCTACACAATTACATACGTATATACACCCATATACTTACAAACACTGTTATGCTAAACATGTCCTTTTGTACAATTTGTTCACACTACGTTAGCTAAGTATGATCATGCCTGTAAATGTGTGCCTCGCATTGTCGAGAATAAAAATTTATTTATTTAGTTATTTAACTGATGCAGGGGAGCATGCAAGGCTAGCTAGAGAAGCTAAGTAGCAAAATAGTTCGAAACAGCATCGCAAGAGAAATCCTGCCAGTCCAGCTGGGGGTGAATGAATTTCCTCATCACTGAACACCTATTCGTCAAATGTTAATGGATAACATCAACTAGACAACCCTCAATCCTATCGGGGTTTCTGTCGACTAACAGAAATTTGATTTGCACGGATGAAGTATAAAAATTATCTGCGAGTGCGCAAAGTATAAACCGTAAGGACAGTAAGGGCTGAGTTGACTACAAAGCAACGCTACATCTGCAAGGACCGAAGGTGCTGTCACACTAGCCTTATCATCCTCAGCATTGTAATGTTAGCTAGTGGAAAACACCTCAGTTACTGCGCAGCCATACGTAAAATAAAAAGGAAGTAAAAGGCAACAGGCGCAAGCCAGCTGAGCAACCGGTAAAGACTGGGCTCAGGGGACTCTGAGCAATACTAACACCGACTTGACCGGTTATCGAAGCTGTATCGTCACTTGACATTCGCACTAAGCAAGTGCTGTCGGTGTTACCCAGAGGGGATCGCAAAGTGAGCACGGAGCTTGAGACTTACCGGCTGGTTTCCGGTAACCAACAGATATCGAAGGAGTTCATATAGAGTTCACAAAGTTGTAGAAAGTAGGAGGGAAAACCTGTGTCAGCTCCATCACCACCCGTTCAGTGGCTGGATGACACGTCGTTGCTAAAGCTTTTTCCCGTAGGGTTGCTACAGCTGCAGCGAAAACATAGGAATTCAGGCATGTGCAGCATGTACTTTCATAGCGCTCCTTAAAACATTTCTCTGTCGGGGCACATACCACACACTCAGGGTCTCTCCATAGTTAAGGCAAGTGCTGCCCGTGAGCAGATCTATAGCAAAGTGCGTACATTGAAGCACGCCAATCTGAAGGATGATCCAGGGCTCCAAATGGAAGCCGAGGAACTTGACTTCGTTGCTTGCTTGCACATGGGTTTGTCGACAGGGCAGTAATGACGCCACACATTCACGTGTTAGTTGCAACTAAAAGTTATAAGCCTGTCAAGTAACAAGAAGGGGAGGGCAAAGGCTTGGGGGTTGAGAACAGGAGAATAAGAGTGAATCTGGGACCGGACGGGAAAGGGGATAAAGCGTAAGAGGGGATATGAAGATGAGTAGGTTTGGGCGGTAGCAGCCAATCACCTATCCACCCTGCTCCATGCAGCCGATAAGGCACCGCTGATTATCCTCTGCGGTGACGGTGCATCATAAACGGTTAGACGTGAAATTCATTGTAATGCGTGGCCAGTGTACTGTCAGGTTAACCAGGCCTAGACAGGAGGAAGCCAAGTTTTCTCAACCTGAGACTTTATTTCAAAAACCTGACCGCAAAGCAGCGTATACGGCGTTGGAATAAAAGGCATCCGGTTTGAGAAATAAGGAGCCATCCTCAATCTTACCCCAAACTGGAGGACTAGGAGGCTGCGTTTGTGTAGCCTCTAACCATTGACCAACCTGGTATGATTGGCACTGAAGGTGCAAAACAAGCACCACCCAGAATGGCACAAAGGATCACTGGGGCACACAAACCATCGCACCACGGTAAGGTCTAACCTCATCACGATGGGCAACACGGTAATGTTCAGCCCCATTGTAATGGCCGTCACACCATAGTAGTGCCTAGACCGATAAACAAACTTCAGCCTTCATGACGTCGGTGAACAACCAGGTAGTAGTGAATGCCAGAACGTTTGCACGGCAGTCGTCAACGAAGGCGTTGACTTGGCAGAGGTAGTTCCCAGGATACGAGAAATATTGTTGCCCGACTGCATGTATTTGGCATCGTGCAACCGGAATGGTGCGCCACCGGAACCGGTTCTGGCAGGGAGGAAGTGCACCGCCTGCTCAATAGCCGAAAACCAACCAAGCGCTCTCTTTTGCTTTACAACAGGCTTCAATATCGCACAGTCACCCTGTTTTTCAGCATCTCCGTCAAAGCAAGATCTAAGCGCAACGTGACAAAATAGTCTTTGGGCCTAAAAGCAACACGTAGAAGCTCTTGGCGCACCTCCGGAGCGGACAGAGCAACAGGCAGCAGCATTCTCAGTAGCCAAGCTACAGAGTCCGGTGAGTATTAGCCCAGTGACGCCGGGGAAAGCCTAGCAGCCAAGTTTGTAAACACATTTTAAACAGATAAAATTAGCTAGCATATGCTCCTTTGGAAAAACAACATTTGACGGCGGCGACACGGAAAATAACACTGCTATTAGTATAGGAGTTTCAGTAATGCGGATTACTTATCAAACGCTCTGTTGACTTTAGCTGTTTTGCTTAGCGTCCGACATTTTAGACTCCAACGTCTTCGTCTTGGATGACACCGTTGCAGTAGAAATGGAGGGTAATTGGTATACGGCACCCAACGGACCTCCTAAATATGCTTTGGGCTTTGCCATTTTTCCCCCTCTTTCCTTTGACCAGAGCGGAAGCCTGACTGTCTCCCTGGATAACAAACGAATCAAACATGGCATCTGAGGGTTTGGTTTCAAAAGTGTTACCAAATTATGTACTGACAGTAGACTGTGAGCAAAGGGACACCGGGTCCGGCAAATTGTATCTTCCATTGCCTCCTGACGGAGACCTAAGCAGTCTAGAAATCTAAGAAAGCAAACATATTTTCAGTTCACCCAACACAGCAGACATCAGGATTTTCAGAGACATCGGACCGCTAGCCACTGGCGTATAAGGCTCAGGGTTACGCACAAAGTCAACACAGCTGTGCGACATGCGCTCGCTACTAGCCCTAAGTGCATAGTGCAAGAGATGCAAATCAGTACAGTCCACATGGAACCAGCGGCAACAAATACCGCATTGCAATCCCTTGGTAAATTCTGTAATCGCTTTGAGACGCCCCGCTTTGCCACATATAACAAAGCAGTCGTCGGAAGGAGGACAAGAAGAGTTAGGACTGCACTCACAACCATCTCGACAGAAGCGTCAGCAAATCAAATAAATTTAAGCGATAAGCAACAGTTGTGATCAGGTTTACGGTGACCAGGTATGCAATCGACGAAGGGACCAGTCACAAATGTCAAGTGTCTACGTATGTATTGAAATGGGCACACCAACGTGTAACGAGTGAACCAAAGTCGAGGTGAACTCCAAGCACGTGATGATAGGTTCTTTGCGAAGCAGCAGGGGCATAACTACCAAAAAACCGAGGACACGCAGAGAAGTTCAGCCGAAATGATCAACTTACCAGAATCCAGAGTAAATGCGCCTTTCGCAAATGAGTAATGGCGCGCAAGCAGCGAACAGCTGGTTAACATTCAGTGATCGAAGAACTAGCTGCCATCCAAGGCTTAAGAAACCACGAAGTGTCAGGACAGAGGATCCAGGGACAAAATACGCTTTCTCTCAACCAACGTCTCGTTTGTGTTCCAATAAGCAATAAGAGCTCCTAGCAAGTCGACTTTATAATCGGGTTTTGCATTTACACTAAAAAGAAGAATAGCAATATGGTCATTGCATTTTCATGTATTTGCGTAGGCTACCTTCATGTGGTTAGAGGTAGAAATAAGTATGCACGAGAAAATGAGAAACATGGCCAACCACATGCATCAGGCCTAGTTTGAAGCCCTCCACTGTTTGCGAGAAAAACACCAAAAGCAGAATTGGAACAATGTTGTTTCCACTTGGCTGAGCGATGGGAATTTGGAAGCTTTGGGTGATGGGTCAAAAAACGCTCGACCTAACGACAGTGATCCTAAAACTGCTAGAACCGTGTCAATTTTGAACCCTGAACGTAAGGAAGATGCCTAAAAGTTAAGTTGGAGGGCAAAAATAGTCACTACTTGCCGCTTGCAGAATTACGTGGCAATCGCTAATTAAAGTTTATTCACACCTTCTTCCATGTCAAGAAATTTAGGGAAAACGAAAGTGACAAACGTTTAACGTAGCCATATCGGCCGCCATGATAAGTGCTTCCAACTTGGCGCCACAGAGATTTATTACCTTTCATTATCCACCTGTACGACAACAGGAGTTAAAATTCCTAGCCATTTATATCATCACTTAGACGTTTTTGCCATGTACATCTTTCATTTATTATTTTCACCTTTAATGTCAAACTAACCAAATTTTATCCTAGCGTACCATACAGCGCTCGCCAGCTCATGTGCCTAACTGATTGGTTAGAAGCCCAGTACGTGTTTGATGAACATCGATCGCGAACCGCATTAAAGATGGAAGTGGCTTATCATGTAAACCAAAGCTTTTACTTGTTCAAGCCACACGGAACACGTACTTAAAGATCGATGGAACCTTTAATATTTAGAAACCCTGATTAACCTACCGGAAAATCCAGAATTTTGAAATCAGTTCGCTTAGGGTCTGAAAAATAGGGTTTGATTTTAACTATTTGCAAAACAAACTACATGCAAACTATATGCAAAATATTGATCCTCATAAATTATCGTTAAAATTAGTTAAATTCTGTTCCATTTACACTCTCCGTATAATCACTCATGCTGCTTAGCTTTGACGGAATTTACTGTACGCTAAAAACCCGGCATACACCGACGCCCTTGAATGGGAGTTGCAGGGTCACCTTCATCTTCGTTACCGTGGGCACGCAATTTTTAACTTTCTTAGTACCAAAATGAGAGATGAAGGACGGTGGGTACCCACTGTTCGAAGCAACTGGAAGTAGCTGCCAACTTGCATTATGAAATTGCCACAACGCCTGTGCCAATGGATTTCCTGGATAAAGGTTAAAGTTAAGCAGCTTCCTTGCTGCTTAGTGCAAGTGTCTGTGGGCGCAAAACTATAGTGAAATGTTAAGAAGTTAGGACGAAAGTCCAAGGGGTTTCTTAAGGGGACTACAGTGAAGCTCATACCTTGCCGCTAGATGCACTTAGCCAAGCGATCAGAAATCGACAGTTTAAGTTTGGTAAGTCGCTAAAATTTGTTAACCTGTCCGAATTTGGTACGTGAAACTAAAGGGCTCTGGATCGAATGTTTTGTTAAGTCCGTGAACAACAAATTGTTTAAACATAGTTTACCGTTTGTACCATCAAAGATTTTACCAACCTCTTTTTTGTAAGGTTGCCTCATTCACAACTAGATGATCTGCCATGCATGTTAAAATTTTACGTTCCGACTGGACAGCCCAACAGCATGGAAACGGAAGCTCAAAGACCTCTTGGAATTACGTCCAACAACAACGAACAGTGATTTAGAGCAATACGCGTGGATCCTGAACACCAGTATAGAAACTTAGCTGCGGTCATACATCTTTCTTCGAAACTAAACTTCTTTCGTCATTAAAATAACTCGGATTAGAGGGAAAGGTGATGGCCCTTCACCACGCCAAACGTTCTGGGGATGCAGGGTGAGACAAATCGGCTTATGTGGTAAAGTTGACTAAAGTACTGTGCCCCAGTACTAAACTCTAACCTTCGTGCAGTCCTAACAACCCACTAGAGTTAAAGAACCAAATAAACGCTGAACTATAAACCTTGTTAGAAGGAAATTCCTTAAATGCTTCGACTGCAAAATTCAAATGGCTTAGGGGTACGCAGCAATCGCTGCTTTATGGGTTATAACAATTGCACAAGGTGAAAGCTTATCTGAGACAGATTCTATCCATCAGCAGTTCCACAAAACAGAAGCTAATAATAACTAGTAGCTCGGTTGGAGCCAGCTAAGAGATTGAAGGTTAAACGCAGACTTAAAAATAAGTTTCCTTTAGTGGAGCTTATGAACGGTATTGAATTGCTCGGAGTATTCATCGCCAGCATCGCTATCATCTCAATACTTACCCGTGTGACTCTAAAAGGAACGATCCAGTTTAGCTGTAACAATGTGCTCGAGAACCAACGAAAAATCAGCATACCAAGTTCGGAATTATGACGGCTTCTTCTGCGATGTGCAGCAAAAGCCCAGTTGCATTTTCAAGAACAGGGCTGCGCCAGATGAATGGTGTTGCAATGGGCCGTCCAGTTGAACCAGCATTAGCAGATATTTCCGTCGCCCACATCGAGAATCAATACAGAGAGGAGATCTATGTAACAACGTCGTTCTGTGTACATGTGGACTATATTTTGTTAATCTAAGACAGCGGGTATCATATGGCCCACGTGGTTACTTAGTTGTATGGTTTACACCAAAACATTGGGGTGAAAACGGAGCGCAAACGGCGTGGTACGCTGCCGCTCCTGGACATGCTGATACAGCGTAGGAGTGACGGTCCGGCACGCAGGGCGCTTTACCACAAGTAAACATGGAAGGGACAGTATTTGAACTTCTACAGCTTTGTCCCCAAGTAATACAAACAAGGGCGGGTAAACACTGTTCGAAAAGCTAGAAAAATATGCACTGTTGTCACGCTGGAACAACAGGTGCGGCTGCGATCCAGCACCCTTGTAAACAGTGGGTACCCACCGTCCTTCATCGCTCAGTTTGGTACTAAGAAAGTTAAAAATTGCGTGCCCACGGTAACGAAGCTGAAGGAAACCCTGCAACTCCCATTCAAGGGTGTCGGTGTATGGCGGGATTTTAGCTTTGATTTTAGTCTGCGGTGACGCGCGTATACTTTGCGGTAGAACCAACGCTAATCTAAACAAAGAATCTTGCCCCTACCCCAACGGTTATACTCCTTGCTGTCTGTGTCCAGCCGTTCACACATTGTTTACCAATTTATATGTATTTGCAAGGCGGAATACGTTTGCTTGACAGAACGGCAATTAAAGGTAAGGGTCACAGGGAACATGCAAGTATGAGTAAGTGTACACGTTTCGGAGCTGGTCACGTCCACCACCTTGAGTGCTTAGCCAATGAAGCGATATGAAATTCCACAGAACCAAAACTTCCTCGATCACCCAACTTGCTGGCTGACAACCACTGTGGACACTTCGTGCGTGCTTTCCGTGATTTTTGTGGATCCATGCACCCTAAATTTACGAGATGTTATGGCCGTGGATATCAAACAAATTAGCCAAACTCTGTGTGTGCGGAAAGGTACATTTATGACCCTAGCCCTGTTGTGGCAGCGAGCTGGGAGCAGCTGACGCCCTAAACTGATGTAAATGTGTTTACTTTGGTCATTTTGCCATTATAACTGCGCTCCTAATGTGTTACAAGTTTGCGCCTCTGTTGCACGCGCTTTATACCTTGTGTAGTGTGTTTCTGAATTAATTTCGCGGCAATTTTGTAAACTACTCTGCGAAATGTCTTTTTGGGAATCGTGTTTTTCCGTGGGGTGCTCTTGTTCTTGTAGACTTTGCTTCCAACTGACACGATCTTAGATCCTAACTATTCTTTTAACACTCTTGCTTCCCAAATTTTGTGCAGGACCTCACGTAACTGGCCATGCTTTTGTCTTATATCTAGCTATTTTTGCTAATTATTTTACCTCTCACTTTTCTTCACTATACCAAACCGCATAGCTCTTTTTGCCTAGCTTCTCATCACTTGAATATTCCTACTCCGCACCCTAACTTTCAGGTACTAATATTCAGTTTCACTTGTGCACCACCTGCAACCGCTTCTCTAACGACTTATCTTTGACAAGGTTGCTGCGCACGTTTGTGCGTAGTGCGGTAACTATTTCGCTACACTGCTTACCTTAACCCTTACCCCCAAGTTGACATCGGCGAACCTATATATGGCTCCACTACTTAACCATCAAAACTCTGCATGGTTACCCTTCGTCTCGCTTCATTTCTATTGTCTAGTCGAACTGCCTCTCATAAGCACCACGCACTGCCGCTTCTGTAAATAAATAAATAACTAGTTTTTTCTCAAATTTAATGACCTAACTAAACACTGTATTTTCGCACTTTGGTGTAAAAGTTTTCAAGTTTATAGCCATGTTGCACACTAACTTCATTTCTCTAAACAGACAACGTTTGGCATGTGTTGTAACTCTTCTCTTTTTAAGCAAAACAACAATACCTATGCTTTCCTTATCTTGCTATGTATCTCCTAGTTAGTTTCTTTTCCCCTGCTTGTTCCTTTAGCTATGGCAATTATTTGTAATTTATTTTCCAATAGGCACCACCTACCTCCTCGGAAACACCGACTTACCCTTAACACTGTGGCTTCGTAAATGTGTGTGTGGGATTATAAGTATTTGGTTATGATGCCAACCTAGCTGCCTCCCGCTATTTGACACCCGTAACTATTATACCATATTCAATCTCAACCTTCACAATATTCCATATCCACTATTCTTGTCGCTTCGGATCGTATTCCAAGACCTACTCCTTCTTCTATCTCGTCGGTTCTATCTTTTATTCACTCATACGCACCACCTACTTGCGTAGCAACATCGACTTACTTATAGTAACGTAGCGCTGCACTTTAGCGCGTAGGATCACACGTGCTTGGCTGTGCTTCCCATTTATTTACATATCCCCAAGCTGAGGGTTAGGTCTAATAATTGTGTACATATTTAACTGGATAAACAAGGCTTAGACCTTTTTCACCACACTTTGTTGTCTTTGACTAGTGCTTCATCTCTGGGCTGGCTGGCCGAACAACCTCCTCGTGGTGCCAGCTGGGTGGATTGGGTTTACCCCTTCCAGCAAATAGTTCGGCTGCAGTGTTCCAGGACGTGGTGGGTTTCCGCCTGGCAAGCGTTCTCCCTATAAAAAGCCACAAATGTCCGCTTAACAACACTGTGACGTGGCGGTTGTGACTCGCCACCAAATAAAGTCACCCATTGCTTATCCGGACGACCGCTTCAAGTCCCCAGCCATCAAGCACCCATTCAACACTGGCCACACTTTCAAGCACGATCAAAAAGACTGGAATACATTTACCAATTCCATAAATACGGCTGAACGCCCACATACACACTTACATACATTTATATATCAACCTATGCGACAATCCCATTGATCCATTGTACCTTGACTGATCACAGTTTGAACTCTTAAAATGATCATGTCTGTGCAGACGTGCCTCGCTTAGTCGAGAATAAACATTTTATTTATTTATTTATTTATTTACCTCTTTGTCTCTGACTTTCACTTCCTCGTACGTACCGCCTACCTCCGTAGACCACTGGCTTACGTTTAACATGATAACCCCGCAATTTCGTGTGTAGAACCTCCAGCCTTTGGCTATGCTGCCTGTGCTGGGGCTGGAAATGCTGGCGATTGGAAAAGCTATAATGCCGATAGAACGTCCCAGGGCGGACAGCTAAGGAGTGCGCATGCTAGCGGAAGCAGATTTGTCAGCCAATCAGGAGATAGTTGGCCCATAGTTGCTTTCACCATCCAGCTATACACTGTTTGTGCCCGAGACCAAGCAGGCACCACCAGGCAAAGCAGCGTAAACTCACGCAACCTTGAGCCAAGGATTACAGCATTTACCCGAGGGAAGAAGCGCGCGGGCCCAATCCCGCTACTTGTACATCCACTAAGAAACTCAAGGTGATTTTAGTCAGAGTGAACGTGGCGAGCACGACTAAACCAATGGAAAGCGAGCTAGCGACACAATGCAAATAACGGGATGAGCCATTGAGAAGGACAGTTGTAATTAGTGTATATACCCTACAAATATTCGAGCGCAAACTTATTAAATGACTTCGTGATTGCGGCCTAGTCTTCTTGCTTCCAGGAGGACCACACCACACTGCCCACTTATTTGCCCCCTCTATTTGACATCGTTGTCACTACTACATTTCCAACAGGGACAGTTTGCTTCTCCTGGTTGTTTACTTGACATGTAGCTTCTGTTTGTTCTACACGCCCTACTCTTTCGTAATTCTATCTCCCTTCCTGCCGCTGCCAACGTATTCTTACACTTTCCCCAATCAAGTAACCGTCGTATATCGTATTCATACTTGGAAAGCTAATAAAAGTGCCGGATTCCATGGGTATACAAAAAGACGAATGAAACGTGTCAGTGTAAGCAGCACTATGGGAGTTCATTTTGTTGCCTCTCCTACTCAAGCAGGTCCTCTTTTAACCGTTTGGTTGCCCTAATAACGTTGCTGAAGCTCAATGTAAACCGAATAATTGTGCTTGCTCACAATATCCCCAGCCAAATTATGTACGGTACAGTCTTGCCCCTTGAATGAATGTTGCTATCCTTCTAGCAAAGAGAACCGATATTTTACGGTAAAGCATGCTGGACAATGTGTGGAACGCTCTATAGTCCGCGTGGAAACTGTGTAACGATGAACGCAGAAAAGCGCTTGTAGCGCCACAAAGCGAAACATGACCAATCAGCTGTGAAGGCCGCAGGGACCACCCAGATATTGAAGGGTGAAACGCTACTCTGCGGCGGGCTAATAGCATAAGGATGTGTACACCGTACACCATAGAAACGCGCCACTATCCTAGTTGCTATCAACGCCGGATACCCACCGTACATTTTACCTACTGAACTGTTACAGGACAACAGACTCTTCTATTGATTTGTAATTGCCGTGTGCTCCTATAGATGCTACTTGTACGAACGCCCGCTATCCTTCCCTGAACGGCAGAGTATGCCGGCAGTAGAGACCTAGAACTTATTACCATTATGGATTTGTAAAAACCAGTGAAATCCATCCTGTTGCGGGATATCCGGGTGCACTAGCACGGTTACCTGAAATGAGTGCAATAATAAGAAAGCTTCGGGAAAAGTTTATCCCTCCATGAATTCGTCTGGAAGCCTTTCGTTGGAGTTTTCGGTACATGTGCCTCTTGCCATGGAGACAATTGAGAAGGTACAGCAGGACATTCTTGTAGATGATTCCGGAGAAAAATAATTATGTAGAAGTGCTGCTAAATGCGTTCAGCAAGTATCACATATATCATTACGTCATCGCTCATTTAAATGCAAAGGTGTCGCTCTTGCAAGATTACTTAAACTTCTTAGCGACGAGGCGCGATAGCATTCACTGAAATAGGGGCCGCCTGGTCTGCACCAGGGTACAGCCATTAAGTCTGTTTAATAAGTTGTTCTGAGAGTAATGGTAAGAAAGAAACCATCGGCATACGAATTGCTGCTGCTTTTCTTTATTTAGCGGGGTTATATTCAAAATGACGCGAGCATCCTTTGTTGAGATCTGCAAGGTAAATTGGTCAGGGGCAGAAGGCTTGGCCAGTTGCACAGCATTGACCAATCAATTGACGCAAGACAACGTCCTCTTGCAGAGAAACAAAGTATGAATTACCTCCGAGGGGTATTTCAGTCACATAGTAGCTGGGAACTGTTTACTCATGGTATGCCAAAAGGAAGCTTAAGATTCTGATCGTGGACGTGAAGCCGGCAGTTTGCACGTAAGGCGCACGCCTACCGAGGTGGAATTAAGGTATCCAAGCTTACCTTCGGGCGAAGTGGTGGTCAAATCATCGGAAGCTGTTGTGTTCGCGGAGTAATGTGCATGCGTTGAACGTTGTTAAAATGGTTGGTGTGCAACTTACCTGCAAGTTGGGCCTCTTGAGAAACATTTGAAGGGGTAGGGACAGAGGCTACTGTAACGTCAAAGCACGTTACCGAAATGTTACGGGGTGCGTGTGTTGCATATGAAGCATGGAAGGATGCTGGTTACCGAGCGCGCCTCATTAGGGCACGGTTTCGGTGTGGACGAAGCGCGCCCGCTAAAAACCCGCACCTTCGGCGGCACCTTACAGGTAACCTGCCGCGACATTTGCGTTCGAGCTATGTAAGTGGACACTGCTGGCGGAAACAGTAGCCGCAGGGTGATTCCGCAACGATCGCCGTCCTTATAACGGCACGGCAAACCTACCCAATGTGTCTTTGAGATCGATTACCGTTCGCCATTTCCCATGTGTCCTCTGCGCTGATGTTTTGCGATAGACCACCGCAATACGATTTGGCGGTCCCCTAAAACATCCACAATAAAACAGTTATTTGTCGGGCATTTATTGCTTCTATATAACACCCTAAAGCAATGGTTTCGGTCTCCATCCGTAAAGTAATCCTTCATAGACATGGAGGTACGGATGGGAGCACAGCGTTGCAGCCAGCACTGAGCAGTCCTGTGCCGCTGCTGACTTTGTAAACAGATATGCAGGCTACCTAAAATCTGAAGACGCGGAATTCCTTTTCGGACATATCCGCAAGGTGCGGAGAAATTAACGCCAAAATAAGGACAGTACCAGGAGATACAACGGTTGTGCAAAGTAGGGAAAGAGTGATGTAAATCGGCTAACAAAGCTTATATGGTATCCTCAGCTTTTTTGAAATATAGTACATGTACGCACCAAAGTAACCAGATGCACAGAGGGTAGCATAATAGCTGCTAGTCTTTCATGCTTTCTTGTTCTGTTTGCGGATAACACGCCAGTATCCCATCGATGAAATTAACTACCCATGGATGAATTAGCAGCGGTGCCATCCATTTCGCGCCAATGCCATCCAGGCGTTCCGTTCATACACTTAGCAAACATAGCCCTTACGCCGTCGGCAAATACTCCTGCAGCAATTCGCTTACATTTCCACATAGGGAAAACATGCTGAAATGCATATACTGTCGTGTATAATCTTTCCGTTCAACTAACCTACGGGTTACTGTAAGTAAATTAACAATGACGGAACAATTCCAGTGAGCAACGGGCATCAAAATTCCCTAGCCCGCCAAGCACGCAATACGCAGGTAGCGCAGGCGCATTCTGCTGCATATTTAAGGACAGCTTTTATCCCGCCTTCACACGGTCGCAAGCGATGCCATGTGATGTTTGCACATCCCGACTGCATAACCTTGCAACCAAGAGTGACTCACCGGTTATCATCAAGCAAGCTAACAATACGCGCACCTACGAACCCAGCAGTCCTATTCACTGCAACTTAGCCCGTGCGCGGGCACAGTTGCAATGCTGGGTAGGTTAGATAATCGTTGATTTAGTGTATGACTATGTTGGCCTAGCATCCTTAGGGGGTGTCCAGGATCGTCGTAGGTGAACTGCACTACAGTACCAAACCTGCTAACTGAGTTATGGTCGCACGAGGTGAGGAGTGAGCGCTATGTCGCGTACCTCTGTTCCTTGGCGCTGTACACCTCCGCATGCGCGCCTATCCGGGCACAAAATATATCTCAACGCCATGCATGCGTAAAACACGTGTGCGGACGCGCAAAAGCCAGGTGTCGTGTACGTGGACTACGTAACGCTACAAGGCGGCGCGCGTCCCTGGTTTCTCGCCTCACATGTGAAAGCCGCAGGTTACATACGGCTGACTACGCAGGTTCAGCATATTAACAACAGTGCAGGTGGTAAGCCTTGACCTGTACTAAAAGCGATGGGACATAAACAACTGCGTCACGTACCTATTAGCGTACAGTACTAGCGAAGAGCAATCCTGATTGAATGCTGCCGAACCTAAAGCGTTTAAGCCACCATTTGAAACGCTGTACCCGTTGTTCCCCAATGAGTGCACGATTACAACCTTTGTGAGGTTCAAATGCGTGGAGAAATTTTGCAGCAACCTGCGGCAATTAACAGCTACAAACTGCGGCTAATAACAAGACAAACAAAGCGGAATTGACAAACATTTAAAAGGTTCCCATTACTTGGAGTGGACCGCAGAACCGGAAGGCTACAGTTGTACTGTTTTGAGACGGGTACTGCTGCGACGTAGGCAGAAACCTCTTACTACACATCTTGAATTTTGTTCAATAACAAAAATGGCAGGGATGCATGCGTGTATGGAAATTTTGCTTGTTTGCATTATATTACATCGGCGAGGACGCGCACAAGTTCATAGTCTATATGTGGTGCCCGTACCACACCCATCTCAGTGGAAGTTATCCCTTTTTGTATGCCGGTGACGCACCGACTGATAGTTTACACCAGCTTACTCCGTCAGATTATCCTAGTTGCTGAACATCCCGTGTACGTTCCGGTTTACCTTATACCCATAACATGTTACCTGGATCCCCGGAAGAGTATGTGAGTCAGCAGCGGATGTAAACGGTCTTCCTAATAATAACAGTGGATAACGTACCTATGCGCTCATATGATAAAGCGGACAACAAGGATAGCACGTTGGCTCACTCCGTGGTTTGCATCAAACGCTGAACTGCTGGGTTGTTCGTTTGCTGATGCGCTGTTTTTACCGTGTATAAATGCGGATTGTAAGTGAGTGCGGAAAATTTGGCAATGTTTGCTGTCATCAGTTACTAGATGAGTAAGACTGTGCCCGGCGAAATTCATTGGTCCTGACCCGTTCATTTGGAAACACTCACGTAAAAACCCTGCTTGCTGAATGCACGAATGGATGCATTTTAACACGCAGCTTGGATGACCTAATATATAAACGGCGATATGCAAGTCCATGAAGTATTATAGTACTCCGGTGACAAGAGCTTGGGTACCACAGCAGGCCCTGCACACGCAAGGAATTAGCTGGGTTCAGAGCTTCACAATACCTGAACAAATCAACCCTTCTGCAACGTCTAATAAATTCCCATATCCATCTGCAGCGAACGCTGTCAAGGTCACATCCAGGTCACCAATATTCTCCTTTGTTGGGCGACTTCATTTTGCTTTCGGTGCCGTACACCACTGCGAAATCTTTCGACACATGCCACCAGGGCACACCACTTGCTTGTAAGCTATAAGGCACGCGAGAAGTGTGACTAAAGGTAGACTGTTATAGAGTGATGGCTCAGCCCTATGAACGGCCCGAAATTCTTCAATGATGCGTAAACGCCATGCGGCTTTTGGAAACTTTACATTACGTTTAGGGTAAACGCCGCATTGACAGCACTTGGTACAGCTGCGGTAAAAAAAGGGAGCCTTAATCCTCTTCAGGAATGCCCTAGCCGGTGCATCACCAGGGATTGAGACTAAGAATACCTTTGAGCAGAAACCGTTGAAGCAAAACGTCATGTCAGTGTCGTACAATTCAATTACCTCGGCAATAAGTAAACTAAGAAATAGGTTTACATCAGGCAACTTACCATTACCACAATAGATCATTACGGCAAATAGAGTGAATAGTATGGGTAAATCGGCCGACACAGAATGGGCTAGTTGTGCCTTGCAGGAAAAGTGAACAATGGAATGCTATCCACGTGAGCCTGAATGTGCAATTGCTGGCATGGCGTCTTACCCCTACCAGTGAACGCTGCCAGCACAGCATTCGCCAATGCAATTTGAGCATACATCCCAAGGATAAGGTTCACCATCACCTTTGAAAGCAGTGTCGTCATTAAGGTATAAAATTCTTTCGGCAATCCAGGAGGTGGTAGCCAAAGCAAAACCAACAGCCCGTTTACTGCTGCACCGGATGGATTGTACCGCACTATCCATCTATACAGGTTCGATTTCCGTGTATCGGAAACTTTATACTCTGATTTTCCTGGAATAACTCTCCAACTCATCTGGCAGCGCAATGGTATAATTGCCCACAACAACCTTACACCGGTAAGCTGCCCAACATTCATGCTAATGTTCCGCAAGCTCATTACTTCTATACTAGGATTTATTCCCCGAAAGTATGCACAAAGGAAGTGTAGGGGGACACGCCGCTGCTAACAAATAATAGTAGGCTATCTAGTTTCACCTGTACGATCCTGTATGGCATTGGTCTAATGGCCAGGTCCATGGGACGCAACCCCGCTGTTAGCTAACGGACTACTGCTGCTTTTCGACGCCCATACCTATGGATAACGTACCGGCTGGTGCTGAGTACGAGCAATGCTGCAAATGCGGCCGCATTTGGAAGATATGTCATTGCATAACACAGAGACAGTTAGTTAGGGCTAATTACGCAGAAAAGTTGAAGTCTGATGTCGCTAAAACAAGTACACAAGCGAACAACAGCATTCATTGCGCGCAATCGAGCTGGACCGGGTGCTTACCAACCAGTTTTAGCCATAAGTTGGTGCGGGTGGCATGGTATGCTAAGCTAAACGCTGGTTATGTTGATGTTTAAGGTTAAAGGGTGGATCTTGAAGATATACCTAAGGAATAAGTGTACATAGTAATATAAATGTTTTTGGATTGTAATTCTGCTGTTGTTGTTTACGTAGAGAACAATGCAAGGTTATAGGCCGATGCGCGTCATTTGTAGCCGTCATCATGTTGGCGGATCTGGCTACGTTTATTCGTGTGGTGCATTCATTTTTCCGTAAATTTGCAGACAGGAAGTTGGATGTGAAGAACTTTCTGCAGGCGCCGGCCACGTAGCTTTATAAGCGGCAAGTGACTACGCTAAATCAGTAAAAGCGAATGACGTGGGGGTTTTGCCTGGGGGCTCTCCAATGTTATTAAGTGCAATACGATGTTGTACATAATATACGAAGCGACGTCTGTGTTAAAAGGTACGCAGTTAATTGTTTATGCTCTAGAACGTCCTAAGAGTTATGGGATGCTGTGCTGCAAATCAGCCTTTTAGTTCGTGCTCTGAGGCGCTTATTGCCAGCGTAGTAATTTTTATCGGCGGCATAATCATTATTTTTTGTTAAATAATCCTTGGCTGTATCCCAAGTTCGGCATGGTGAAGGCGGAGGGGCAGGAGGTCGTGAGCTTGATGTCAGTGTTTAAAAGCATCCGTGAGATTTGTCGTTATATATCCCAGATGCATGGTTGAGTACTGGCGCCGGACGAGATAAAAACGGGGAAAGGCCTCACCGGAAGCAGCAGGCTGAGGAGAAATACGAGGAGAAGAAGGGTCGGAAAAGAATGGCTGTTGCCGAGTACTGAGGGAGCGAAACATAGTTATGTGTTCATCGTACTGCCGTGAACGGAGTCGATAGCTGCGCGCTAATGCGAGCTATTGTTGGCCGATACGATGCACCAATTTAATTACGGCAACTATATCCTTTCTCCATTTATGTTGCTAGCCTTCAAGGCCATTGCTTATTAATACTTCTGCTTATTGTTGCTTAATGAGGAAGCGCACAGCTACAGGCAGACGGTGGAAGCGATAAGGGGGATGTACCTAGCATTGCGTCAGTACAAACAAATGCGGCGAACAAGTACTTGGCGCAGGTTGACATGCTGACCTCGGAGTATCCCAAAGCGACGGTTCTATTTTGCGTTTTTCACGTTATGCGTGATAAGTACAGTCATGTGCACATGCTGAAGGCCTAAGCGAAAGGGTGCGGAACCTCCTTCGGCAACGGCTAATGTTTTGGTATACCCTCGCTTTAGCGAGCATTTTTACAGGACACTTCTAGCGATTCTGGGAAAGGAAGGACCTGCACTGGTACTTACCACGTATCTGGCTTTGTGGGCTTCCTCATAAGCGGACGATCGTCAGCGCGCCGTTTGTTTGTTTTGTTGCGCGTCGACGAAACATGTGGAGAATTAAAAAGGTAAGCGAAGCAGCGGTTGATGGAGAATTCCCTTCTTAGGTCGTTGTTTAATTTGAATATTGAATGCGGCAGTTCTTGGATGCAAGACAGGTAAATGATGCTTGGGAGACCAAGTGCAACGCAAACTATTCCGCCTGTCGTGTGGCCTTTGCGGAACCCGCTCTGAGTCGCTTACTTTCTTATGCCCGTTAATAGCTGTGAAGGCGCAGGGGAAGCGCATGTACGGGGTCAGTGCATGATGAGGGTAGGTTCTGTGGTGAGAAATGCACCTGTGCTTCAAATAGTTGCGGTATCAAGGGATTGTAGACGCCCGCGAATGTGAATTTCGAATGCGATGGCAAATGCTCTTGCCAATCTGCGCCATGTGACGGAGAGGAAAGGATTGCGCACGGTTACTATAGTAGGCGATTGGGGTTGCTATTTTTCATGCAATCCGCCGGATGACGCGTCCCCGTTGGCAGCACGTGTATGTGAGGAGGCATTCACAAATGCGAAGTACATGCTTGAGTTACGCGTGGTAGACCGGGTGACTAGATCTTGAAAGACGGTAGAGATGGGGGCTTACTTTTAAACCATGTTTGCAGACGGATCGACGAAGTATGCTGCGGTGTTAAAGGGTCTGGAGAGGCGTACCAATTTGATGTCAGCACATAGTGGTGTGTCCCTATATTGCAATACACGGCGCTGCAGTGAACCCCTTCGGTTGGACCAGGATGGCCAGCGTCATCATTTGTTGTATAACGTGGACCACAGCATATTGTGATACGCACTTCACAATGACGCGAATTGTATGCCAAGCACGAGATCCGTGCAGGTTGAATTTGGGACAAGTAACGTCCCCTGAGACTTTCCGTCACCAGGCTAGAGCGGGAGCTTCGGAAGAGCTGGGTCCCTTGGCTCCGCCAAACAGTAAGCTTCCATTTTATTGTGACTGACGGAGGTACCAAAGTTCTCCACCTCGGTACGTGTAATACATTTCAGAAGTCTAAGTATCGTGAGAGGAAGCAAATAAGCATTGATCGCTGCTGCCGACGGAGCCATCGCTATGGACCTGTGCGAGTTCTGTTTGACGGAAGAAGATGAAGCCACCGTCGGTGTTGAAGCTAAAGGGTGACGTATGACATAAGCAAAATATGACGTCATAACCCCTTTGCGGAATACGATGGAAAAGAAACAAGTATACGTAGAATTGATCAGCTCAAGGAAAGCGCATAACATTACTATTCCTTATGTGATTCTTTGCCGTCTGTGTGCCGGATCAAATACGTCTACTATTGCCATAATGTGGTTAGAAACACGACGTGTTTCGCATCAATCAAGTTTCAACGTACCGTTGCTAGTGATCCACGAATTGGAGGGTGAGCATGTTTTCACCATATATCGCCGCTGTCACTTAATCGTTTGCAAACTGAAGCCTTGTCCCTCGGACTTAGCCTAAATACGATACCGCTTCACATTCACAAAGCTTTCCTTTATGCTACCTTTAAATATTTATATAGCCAAGTAGCTTTTTTGACTCCAACAGCAGCCGATAATGACGCGTAGTTTAAATTCAAACGAGTGGATATAGCGCATAGTTTATTCAACGCTCCAGTACAACAGCGAACACGCCTTATTGCCGGTGACTATAGAGCACTCAGTGAGCTGGTACGAATAAGAGTAGTGTTCAGATTAAAGCCTGATAAGGGTGTCATTGTGGTCTTTCACAGCAGGTCAGATTATCTACTCAAGGTGGAATTAATATTGTCAGACACCACAAACATCAAGCCGGATACAATCTTCAACGCAGTCCGGTTGGTCAAGAAACGGTTGTCTCGTGAATTACAGATCTTGCTGCTATATCGTTTCATCTCACCTTAAGCATATAAAACGCTAAAACCAGTAAAAGCACACCCTCCAGAGATGTATGGTTTACAAAAGGTGGACAAATGAGGATTACCCACTCAACCAATACTCGCCATGGTAAATTCGTCGTAGCATACCAGCGCTAAATCGCTGTACTGCATACTAGAAACAGCGTGATGGTCCATAGTAAACCGTACCCTGGCAACCACATTCGGAGTACTTCCCTATTCTGAAGGCAGCAACCTAACCCACAAGGGCATGTTTTACTTGATGTGCAGTCGCCTTTAACAAACGTTCCCTTGGAAGTGACTGTTTACCACTCACGTGAGCTTAGCACGAAAAGTATCATTCGATTGCAGTTGCATACGACATTGTTGAAAAACATGCCCCGACTGTTCACCAAAGTTAAAGCTTTAGTGACAGGAAACAGCATATCGACATCTGGACGGTGTAGTCATGGGCGGCCCATTAAGCTCGTTGCCGGCGGACGTGTTCAAGGGTATGTTTGACAAGCACTAAAACAATTTCATGAGGTCCGCAAACATATAAAAACTTTAGCCCGGTGATATATTGTAAACCACGAACTCAGAGGATAAGATTGCACTTGCAAACATAGCGCTCAGTGGTGTGCATCCGAACCTTACTTTGACGCGTGCATTTAAGCACGACAGTTGTCCCTCATACTTAGACATTTTGCTCACACGGCGACCAGGTTGCTCGGTAAAAGATAAGTATACCTGAACACGACTTAGACAGGTCACTACGAACATTTTAGGATTTCTTCGCTAATCTATCACAAACGCTGTTTAGTAAGAACTTTGTTCTATCAGGCTTATATGGTCTGCGCCACAGACACACTGGAGGCAGAGAAAGAACTGTTGTTTGACTTGTTGTTATCTAATGGTTACCCATAGCATTTCCTAAAGCGCTAGAGTGAGTCCAAGAAAAGAGCTTGAGCAATAACGGTTTAAAAGAAACAGGTGTTCTTTGAGGTGCCTTTCAGAGGTGACTACATCATGCAAGTAACTGCTAAAAGGATAAGCATTTCAATGAAAAGACCTACAGCGCAGCAGAGCTACGCCAGTTAGTAACTACCATATATATTTCACGTCACATTGCTTATCCAAATCAACGAGTAACTGTGGTGACTGTTATTTTTGGCCTACTACCCGAAGTCTGGGTGCTCGGATCAAAGAACACATTTCAAAGCGGCTCCGCAAACAAATTGAAAATGCGATCGCACGCGGTGAAAGGAGAAGCAAAGTTGCCTCCTCAAATACGAGACACTTGATTAGCACCGGTCACCAAGCGAACCCAGATGTGTCATTCACGATCCTCATGCGCGGTCATAGGCCTCACATACTTTAGGTACTGAAGACCCTTGTGCTCCCACGAGAGCGCACACCACTGTGTGTTCAAAAACAACGGACACTGACAACAAGCATAGCGTGGTTGCGTGCAATGCACCAATCAGAAAACACGCGAGCCATAAAGTGATTACATGTGACCTTGCCTTTTGCATTCCGTTTTAGTTGCTTGTGTTGTGGTTGAGAATCATGCGCGAGGTGACAATATCCTCCTTAAACCTCCTTCATCGGATATTCGTTGCTGGAATTATAATTGGAAATCCACGTTCCAAATTAATAGTATGTACACTCTGTATGGCATCCGGTGCATGCCAGCGTACAATTAGTCACAAAACCTCAGTGGTCTTCAGAGCTGACAGGTAGGCAATACCTTAACGGATTGTGCAATTGAGATGTTTTTACAAGAAATCGTGAGGGCATCAATGCGTTGTCACTGTACCTTAAGCTTCCTACAACTTAACTCCCCGAAGTCGCCGGATACACTTTCATGTCACCGTGCGATGAGTTCCGCCAGAAGGCTACATGCGTGCAAATTTCATTTATAGGTCGATGCTGTCACGCACTTTGGTTTTAACGGAACTATGATAACCTCTTGGACACATCTCTTTAACAGGCGAGGTGATATCTCTTTAGAATGCTTGTATGGCAGACCAATTACTAGGTCATCCGCGTGACTTGTGGTTTACTCAGCGCTTTTGGCCTGTTTACGAGCATACGGAGGATAACCACGCTTTTTCTGTTCTCAAGTTGTAGTGCGATCCCCTTAAATGCGTACCTGTGCTCTGCTTACAATGCCTCACGCGCTTGCCGGCCTGCAGTTGTACTGAGCTCTTAGTCTTATGACGGTGCTGTCTTTCTTTAACGAGCCTACGTGCTTGGCTTGCCGATAGTTCGCCGTAGCTTTGAATCGTCCGCATGGAGCAGTGTGTGGTTGCTACTGGAAGACGGTAGGTCATTATTGAACAAAGGGCCCCGCAAGCGCAAGAAATGCACGTAGGGGAACGTTTTTGGCTTCGTTACATTACACGATGTTAAGCCATGGTAGACTGATACTTGCTATAATGAGACTATGCGGTACGGTCTGGGTTCTAGCACCAAGCGCGCTTAGCGGAACACACTTATTCATCACCCGGTTTTCTAAGCAACTATTAGGTACGCCACGAAGACAGCGATTGCGCAACGTGCCTGAACCCCTTAGGTGTGTTTACATTAAAGTGGGATGCTTAACCAGCTTAGAGCGTGGTTCACCGGATGTCTGACGGCGGCGAATGTACATTCGACACACCACGCTATGCCACACGTCAATTCCCCAGCTGTTGCTGACAGAATAAGATTATGGCATCTGTTATGTCTAGCTTAAATCCTTATAAAACGGCCGGACCAGAAAGGTTTATCCAGCGATTTCCTTACTGCTTGCTGATATACTTCAATATCTGGTTTTGGACCTACTCAACTGTCTTTTTCGGCATAGTAGGCTACCACTCCACTGGAAAGAGACGACTGTTGTGGCAAGTCATAAGAGCTGCTCTAAGTCTGTGCCACTGAATTATATGTCCGTCAGTCTGGGACCTGTTCTACTTAACTCTCTGGAAAAGCTCCTTAAGCACCAAATTTGTAAGCACTTCTTGGTTAACTAGTTGATGGAACTGTAAGGGCATGACTTAGATAGAATATAATCATGCCTAACGCGTGGGGTGTGTTGCTTGGAGGTAATGACATGATGCATGGATTTTGGTATACCGGTAGATGTCCGCTACCTCGACCTTAGTAAAGCATTTTACTCGGTCGTTTCCATTTTTAGTTAAGAGCCAACTTTGTTTGGGATACATCCCCAGCTGGTGCCGTGGTTGTCAAGTGCTTTCGTTGCAGAAATTTTAGTGTCAGAATTGGTGAGTCCTGATATATCATGTGCGCCGCACGTAGCGTATTCACTGAGGGTTCGGTTCTTGTGTTTATAAACTATCTTGCACCACTCTTCGAGAACCACTGTAATGTTTTCGCGGACGAGGTAAAGCTTACCATAAGGAGAGGTGCGATACGTTCTCGAAATACCTGGGCACTGTGGCAAAGTGATCAGAACCATTTAACTTGCCCTTGAACACGAACAAGGGTTATCTGTTATCATCCAGTAACGTTAGGATTACGGTATAGACATCCAAATGGCCTGTGCCATTGCGTTGTGCAGGAAAGGCGAGAGAATTGTACTTCGCCGTGGTAGATAGCCTCACGCCTTCGGAACAGAGCCAAGTTGCTGTTAGCACAGCGCGTCAGAAACTTTTCGCCTCTGAAATCCACTGTTATACTAAACCTGAAGTGTTTCTCACAGCGTACAAACTGGTGCTTTGGCCGCAGATACAGTTTTGTGTTCGAACCTGTGCACCTCACATTCGAACTGGTGGCGCTCGATTAGGAGTGTTACAAAAGCTGTCCAACCGGATTACTGAAGGCCAGCGATAGGTCGTATGTTGGCTGTCTGTATTGGTTTTGCCTGGTTTCATTGGAACGACGCAGAATATGTGAGACCTGATTAAAAGGTCTAAGATTATAATGGGTCTCAGTAGCATTAAGCCTACCTGTCGCTTTGAACTATCTAAGGCGGACCACATGAGCAGACGCCATCTAAAACTCATGACGCATATGTCCAGGCTGAATGTTCTCGTATTAGATAGTGAAATACACTTCCCCTTGATTAGTAGAATGGAATACTGCAGGAGCCTTTAAAAGATGCCTTGGCATGAACTGTTCCACACTGTTAGTTGAATTGTTGCGGGGTTGGTACATTTCATTTAGTACCAATATGTTGTTACGGATGGTTTCTTGACGTTACGCGACGTCCTTATACTGTTTTATCGTTTCTGCAGAAGTAAAGCTTGAAGGCCCAAATGCCGGGAGCATTGGCTTCCTTACGGGCACACAAAACGGGTTGCTAGTTAGGCGCTGGCCTGTTTCATCTTTAAATATCAAACCTTTCTTGCCCTGACACTTTATTCCCCATCCTTTGTCTCTCAGTGTCTCTTGCTATTTACCTGATTGAGTACCTGCCGACCTCTGTTCACCTTATGTCGCATCGCTGCGCCATATTGCATAGGGTTGAAAGGAAATGACAATTAATACCAAGAAAGTATGGGGCAACCTAAATAACACTTACTTATCAGCACCATGCCTCCCATGCTTCTTGCTCATCTACTTGCCCACCTGTCGTCCACTGCTTGTAGTATGCGCCTCCCTGTAACACATTGATGTGTGCGGAACTAAATATCCATTTGAAACTACGTAAGTAGGAGGCTACCTAAAGAACACTTACCTTTTAGCACCACGTTTCCCGCGCCTCTTGCCCACCTACAGGCCCGCCTGTCGCCCGCTGCTTGGAGTATACAGCTTCGCTTCGCCTCATTGATAAGTGCCGAAACGAATCCCAAGTTGAAACAACTCAAGTAGGTGGCTACCTAAATGACACCTACATTTCAGAAAAGTTTCCCGCGCCCCCTACCTATCTGCTTGAAGTATGTTGCTTCGCTGTACCTCAATGATGAGTAATGTAATGAGTCCCAATTTGAAACCAAGTAGAAGTGTGACAAGCAGTTTGGCACGTACTTTTTAGCACATGGTCTCCAGTGCCTCTCCACCTGCTTGCCTGCCTGCCACATGCTGTTTCTGGTCTACCGCTTACTTGTACTTTATTTATGAGTGCACCAATAAATGACCACGTGACAACCTGTAGTTGTGGAATAACCTGCTTTACGTTCACTTTGCAGTACATTGTCCCCGGGCGTCTTGTATGCCTTCTTGCATGCATGTCGCGCGCTGATATCCGTCTATACAACGCAATGCCCCGCAGGTTTACAGGTGAGTGATGCTGCTCTAATCAATTACCTTTCAGCCAAACGATGCTCACCTATGCATCAGTGCATTGCAACCCAGTTTGCAGGTAACATAATCATCAATCAGGTCTCACTACTGGCCGCTCCCACGGTAGCATGCACCTAGTTACTCCGCACTGTTAACTGCCCCCGCTGGTCCATTATTTTGTGGACGACACGGCGGCGCTTTTCAGAGCCACTTTCTATCCTATAGCATTGTGGCGCATTCTTACAAACCCATAGCGCGCATGCACGGACTTGCATGCGCCGCACCACTTACCCGCTAGTTCGCTGGGTGGGTCCGTAATCGTCGACTACATTAGCAACCGAGGTATTGCATTTCTGATTCTCAAGCATAGCACTTCCAGGCTCTGACTGCGAAACACCAACCAATTTTCCGCATTGTCGCTTTGCGAGTTATGAGTGCTTTCAACGCTCCTCAGTTGACGACAGTATTGGTATATGGTACAAAGGTTTGTTTACACACCCAGGAAAAAGCAGTCCTTTTATTACATACATCTTGCATTGCTACTAACGTTGTTGGTCCAACGCAGCGGTTCATTATTTTTCCATTCAGCACTGCCACTTCGAACTTAACCAGTGCGCACCCAGTAGCTTTGGTAAGTTAGCGGTTGTGTTGCACGCGCTTTAGTTTCGAACAATGGTAGTTCACCACACGGCGTTCGTGCGCGCTCTACTACGACAAGCAATGTAATGCAGACTGCAAGCTACGTTAAAAATAAGCTTACACTATTCTAAAAATTAATCCATTTCACGTTATTCTGTGTTCTATTACTTTGACACACAGCAGTTTCCCCAATGCATAGTACACATGTTTACTTACCTACGCAATGACTGTTAAAACACGTTCATTAAATGTCATCCATGCATATTCAATATGTATGGCTACATTGCAGTTGGCAAAGGTTGTGTGTATGGCCTGTTATTCTGTATCCTGATGCGTACCAGTGCTAGCGTTAAACGGAAGTAGGAAGCCTCTTTACATAGGGAATACCAACACTTGCCAATCGGCGGATGGTTTAGCATAGTTCCCAATAAATATCGCACTTGCATACATTCGTTTACATTCCGTTAATAGCAAATGCGTCCAATTATATGTACATGTCTTAGTATTGTTTCCATATAAATATATATTTATATAATAACTGGAATTTTTCTAAGGACCTACATATTTTATATAATAAACTTTTCCCATCTTGCCAGCTTACATATATGTATAACCGAATCCGCATAAGACTAGCACTCAAGGGACCGACATAGGTTGTTTTAATTGGACAGGTGGTTGCTTCGGCAGTTCAGTCCTAGGGACTATGGATGTTCGACTAAACGTATGGCGATGTTCAATTTTCCGTCGGATCCTAAAGAGGTGATCGATGCAACTTGGACCCGGGCAAAAGCCAGCTGGTTGTTCAGTCAGATGCTGCTCCTTTGCGCAGCTGAGTCTCACAAGAGTATGGCGGCGAGCAGTTTAGAACCGACACAAATGGGTCTGATGCCACGATGTTTGGAGCAGGTGGTAAGGTCGCCTTTCTGGTAAACAGAAACGACCTTCGCTAAATGCCAGTCGGGGTAATGGTTTCACTAGTCCAAAGCTGATAAATAAGTAACTAATTTATTCTCAAATTTATCGAGGCGCACCAACTCAGATATGAGTAAAATGTGCAGGCAGTTATGTCATGCAACCGACATGTTGCTGTGAATGCACTCGGCAGTAGACCGAAAGTTGTACAAGCTGCGGCAGTTGTATAACTAATCGTGTGGCATAAAGTCGTCAGTGAATGACTATACGTTGGTTTCAAGTGTGCGTAGTGCAAACGGTCAAGGCACTATAAGTGAAGTGAAAACCGTAGATGTAGTCAGAGAGGATCTTAGTCTTGTACATATCTAGAAGATATTGCATTAAGACTCTAGTCGACTTGCCAGTATGTAGTTGTAGGCAGTGACGTTATGCAGTGGCAAGTCCCCTTCGCCACTCCGCATTGTTGTTAAACGGACATTGGTGGCTTTTTATAGGACGAGCGTTTGCCAGGCGTAAACCCACCAAGTCCTGGAACACTGACGTCAATGCGTTTACACATTAAAGTAAAAGTGGCAGAGCAGCTTGCCGACTGGTTTCACACTCGGTTATTCACAGTCAAATGGCTTCGAGATGCCTCTGTTGGCTACTCAAATAGCTTGGTCGGCGCCGCCGTAATCGCTGAGACCAATCGAGAATGGAAGAGTCCAAATCTAGACTCGTTTAGCGTCCAGCTGGGTAACATGGATATGTTTAGTTTATGTGTACTTGTTAGAAGTGTGAAGCCATCGTGTCCAGCTAGTATTAAAAGATAACGGTAGTGGTAGTGCGTGCAGTTGAATCACTTTGGTATACAGCCATGGTATTTCTAGATCCTTGTAGGTTATTATGTCCTGTCCCGGGCGAAAACTCTGTTCCTGCGTCAAATCTTAGGTCTCCAAGAGTATCTGGACCTCGGAAAAATGGGAAAGTGATGTCAGTCCAAATGTGAGAGTAGCACCCCGTTTTAGAAAATGCAGGACGCAGTTCATCTAGGCCAGGTGACTTACACATACAAATACTTTATTTTAGTATTCCTGGCGGCAAAACAGTTTAGGCATGATCAAATATTGCAAGCAGCTCTGTTGCGCAAATGCCACGCTATAATGCAAATACTTGGCTTTGGCCAACATTTGTACAAATTGCTGAAATAAAAGTAGTACTCACAAGGCGCAAACTCGTCAGTGGGTTGAAGGGAAACTGGATTAATGTGTGCGTAGAGTAAACAGCAATTGCACATTTGGTGACGTGGTGACACTGTGTGACGACTGAGAGTATCATCCTTGTACATGTGGTTAAAATAATAAGAGATGGCTAATCATTATGTCAGAGAATAATTGTGCTTAGTGACTATACCCAGTGGTGCGTGACATCAGTCACGTCGCGGTGTTTATAAACGAACTGCTGTTAATTTCGATAGGACGAACGCTTCCTAGTCATCAATGAGCCAGTCCTGAACCACTGTCCTTGTTTCCTTTGAAGGGCCACATACGACTTGCAACGCCTCTTAGCAACCAGTTTTTCACGCAGTTATGGACAGTCGAATGGCTCCTCCGTTGGCTGATCAGGTAGTTCAGTCAGGGCCAGCCACCGAGTTAGTGGCCAGTCGAGTAGGATTAATCCTTATGCAGAGAAGTACTTTTTCGTATTAGCTGAAGCTTGGCTTTCTCTGATTTTACATACTTGCTGGAGTGTGGAGAGCTCGTATCCAGCTATACACACTGGACATGGGTCATTGTGGTTTTGGGCCCAGTTGGTTGGTTTTGATATAAAACAATGTTCCAGGTAAGAGCTTGTTGTTTATATTGTCCCAGCTCCGGCATAGGCAGTTAGTTAGCCTAATCCCAGGTCTCTATAAAGTTTAGTAATTCGGGGAACAGGGAGCGGAACAGGCTAAGAGAAGAACGAAAAGGATGATCACGGAAACAAACAGTGTGAACATCCTATCTTGACATTTAGACATGAGACAGACTGATGTACCATGTGCAAGGTATTTTACGCTGTGAATGTTTTTGATCAGGCAATAAAATTGTGGCCCCATGAGTAACATACCTTCATGTACATACGGAGCAAGAGCGTCTTTCCTTTATGCAGCCCACGGGATATTAATTTACCGTCTTGGGACTAATGTTGGGGAAGAGTAAAGAAGACGGTTCATTGGCGTGGGGCCGTCAAATGATGTATGAACAGCAAAACGCCAGCCTACGAATCAAGCATTGTGAAATGGGATGGCTGAGCGGCGCATTAATATATTAGGTGAACCACTAGACGGTGGAAGCGTACGATGTCAACAGCAAATCAAATGGGCGAAGATGTCGGTGAGGGTAAGAACCGGGTTAACTACACAAAAAGAGCTGTTCGTTATTGAGCGACTAATTAGGCATGGATTGCCGAGTAGCAGGTTAAGTGGAGGAGAGTTAAAGGGTAGGAAGACCGACCCTAGATATAGGGAGTATTTTGTTGTGTAACAAGCATTACTATGGACCAACATTTGTGGCATAGGATGGCGTTACCGCAAGCAAAGCTTACAGCTTAGCTCAGCCTTAGTCGGTAGAGATGCATCCACACGTCATCGAGCGCTGTAACCTTTGGAACATGGACTCGGTTGCGCCGTTGGCCAGTTGAACTTATCTTTAAAGTGCTCTGCCCATGGTACCAGATGATGGTGATGACTGTGTATTAGTGTATCGTCATTTTTACTTAAAACCTCGCGCACGTTTAGCCTACTGCTTCCCGTAGAGCAAATAGGTTAGAGGTGTTTGCGGAGTTTCCTGATGAGGTTGCCCGCTTCATTTCAACGGCGGGTTGTGTACAACAAAAGCGCGATCCTTCCT
Organism: Dicrocoelium dendriticum; assembly: GCA_944474145.2. Classification (NCBI taxonomy): domain Eukaryota; kingdom Metazoa; phylum Platyhelminthes; class Trematoda; order Plagiorchiida; family Dicrocoeliidae; genus Dicrocoelium; species Dicrocoelium dendriticum. The sequence goes on from CALYDF020000067.1 coordinate 64,547, forward strand.
GAGAACTGCCTAAGCGCAGCACCCTTGGTACTGCGTGATGCGGTGAACTAAACTCCGGTGGAAATTATTCGACGACGTTTCACTAATTGTAAAGCCTGCAGGGAGAAAATAAATATCAGCTCGTCTAGGAAAGCCACAGACATGAGTAGCGAACTTTGGTAATGCGCTTTGGACCTGTGCTCGGTATGTCTCAACATCGGAGAATAGAGAACGCAGGTTGGAGGCTACCGTGTTCCGAAATGGGTCGTGAATATTTGAGGAGGAAAGCTTGTCTGTAGCCAGCCATTTCCAACGATGCCGTTTGGTGCCTACAAGGCGTACACCGAACTTACCACACAGGAAAGCATGATCCAAATTTGTTAAGTGTACCAAAGTTATGCAGTCAGCATCATCATTACACATGTCAGCTAGAGGTGATAAAACACCTCCGCTATTGTACCGCAATACATAAAAGAAATGATTGGCGGCATCCGGTTTCGGATTTGCCTGTCACTGTGGCAAACCACAGGACACCTGCGCCTACAGAGGGACCATTGGTGGCTTGCGCTGCACCACCCACAGCTCCAACCACACCCCATATCCAGTGTAAACTCGAAGGAATAAGACCGGGAGGCATGCGGATGGGAACCACGTTTCATCAACGGAGCCGGCCCACACTCCTTCATAGGCAAACACAAGCACGCTGTATTTGGGGAATGAACTGCACACAACGCAGTGGCTGGACTGTAGTCCGCTCCACACTGAGTGCATGGAACCACTCTTTGAGCCTAAAACGGCCACAATGACCGTGCATCCCGTACCCTCCAGCAACGACCAACTGTCTCCTGGAGCCAGTATGGGCGAGGTAGCGGGTAATAGACAGGTAGGCACCTTGTCAACATGCACATCAAGCGCAGCCACACCGGGGATATCAAACAACAGCCAAGCGTTTGAGAGAGAGACAAGAAAATAACTCGATTAATGCATAAAGAAACGGTGACATAAACCTTAAGTTAATGAGCATATGAAATAAGTTGTTTACAAACGAATCCTAGATAAGTTCGCGAGATCAGAAAGTATACTTTACGGTATACCTCGAACACAAAATGCTATGGAAATCGACTACAACTGGCTTACGCAAAGTGTGCAAGTTAATGGAATAGAGTACAGGTCGACATTTATATGAGAAAGAAAAGCATTTAGACAAAATTGAAAACCTACCACCTGAAATAAAGTGACTTAGCATGCAAGCAAATGGTGACATAAATCATAAATATGTGAGCATATGAAATAAGTTGTTTACATAAGAATACGTTTACAAAAGAATACGAGGTAAGTTCAAGAGGTCAGAAGGTTTATTTTACGGAAATGCTACAAACACGAAAATGTTATCGAAATAACTACAAGTGGCTTAAGCGACGTGCGCAAGTGTATAGAAGAGAGTATAAATAGGCATTTATATGGGAAAGAAAAGCATTAGGGCAAAATTGAAAACCCACCACCTGAAATAAAGAGACTTAGCATGCAAGCACGTGGTTTGTACATCGAATGCAGCGTACCTACAAACGCTGCGCCGGTTCTGCCTACGTTCTTTGCAGAACCCGTCGGCGCTTCGATAGTAGTCCCGAGTGGCCTCGCTCATGGCTTAATAGGCCTGCCTGACTCAGGCACTCGCGACCGCATGTGCTACGGCACCATGCACTCGAAGTCGATGAACTACGATCCATCGGTGCTTGCCGCTTCCGAGCTTGCCGCTGCTTCTCTGCATGCGTGAGGTCTTTCTCCAGCACTTCAGCAACTGCCTTCGTGATGAGATCGCGCCGATCAACCGCTTTCGATTCCCATGACCTGCAATCAAGATTCGAACGTGTGAGGTTCACTTTGATCATGTCCTGGTAAAGTAACTTTACATAAAGGAAATACATACATACCTAAAATACATAAAGGAAAAATAAATACCACAGCTGCATGCCAGCTGAGCTACCAGCAACGGATAGGCATCGTTCCGGTAAGCTACCAGCCAGCTACTAGCCAAAAGATTATTATGTCGTACCCTACGAAATAAGATGGTTGATGGAGGGGGCTAAATGGATGGGGAGGGACAAAGAAACTCACAGCACAAACGCCACTGAGGTCGGCTCCTTGCCATGTCAGCAAGTGTATCCAGCCAAACGTGTTCACCGTCTTTTGGACCCCAACCAGGGAGCCATGACGCTCCAACCGAGGCTAGCTCCGAAGTGAGGGACTTCATTCCCCTGGACCAAGTCATCGCTTGGCCACCTCTCCTCTTCTTTCACCCACATCCCCGGTGAGCAAACAACGCACGTCGCGGGAGTCGCTGGGCTGGCATGCGCAACACGTGGCCCAGCCATCGGAGCCTGGTGCGTGAAATAACGGTGCCAAGCGTTTCATTTCCTTTTGTTGGGCCGTAAACAAGGCGTCGAAAACGCTCGTTACTCACGCGGTGTTCCCACCAAATGTGAGCCAAACTGCGAAGGCACCGATGGTCGAACGCAACTAGCCTCTTCATGTCCGCCAACCTTAGTAGCCAGGTTTCGCAAACGTACAGTATGGTCGAACGTACCGCTGCATTGTATACTCTAGCCTTCAGGGCGAGAGCGATGTCGCGCCGCCGCCAAAGGTGGCGAAGGTTAGCAAAAGCGCCACGAGCTTTCGCTATACGGTTCTTGATCTCGTCTTCGATCCCAAGGGCGCTGATACAACTTCCCAGGTAATTGAATTTCTGAACGACTTCTAGCTTATCCCCGCCAAGGGTCAGCACAGGGGGCGATCCCTGCCAATCTTGGTGGAACGCTCTGCATTTCGATAGTGTAAAGCAAAGCCCGAAGTGGCTGACAGCCAGTGCTGATCTGTCCAGCGCGGCTCGGCACGTCTGGGAGCTGGCACAGATGAGGGCAATGTCGTCTGCATACTTCAAGTCAAGAAGTCGTTCTCCTGGGAGTAGTTCCACACCTTCAAAGTTATGTCCTGCGAATGCAATCTCCATGACTTCGTCAATAGCCAAGTTGAAGAGGATAGGTGACAGCGGGCATCCTTGACTCACACCACTGGAGATATTGAAGGGTGTCGACAGCTTGCCGTAAGCCCTCACTCTGCTCGTGCTACGCGCGTATAATGATCGGATAATATTTACATGTTTCTCGGGCACACTTTTCATGAATAGACAGTCCCAAAGGGCACATCTAGCAACCGAATCGAACGCACTTTTTGATGTCGAGGAACACGACTACGGTGGGCCGCTGATATGTGTGAAGGTGCTCCAAAATCTGACGCAAGGTAATAATGTGGTCGATGCAGCCACGACCTCGACAAAACCCGGCTTGCTCCTCAAGAATCTGGCTTTCACGAGCGCCAGTCAGTCTGTGCAGAATTGTGGAGGCGCGTAATTTGGAGGCGATGGAGATGAGACTGATTCCTCTATGGCTGCCGCATTCCGAACGCGAGCCGCCTTTGAAGATGGGAACAATAACGGAGCGGCTCCAGTCGGTTGGGACAATCTCCTGCTCCCACAGTTTCACTAATAATTCATGTAAAGCATCAACAAGTGCAGAGCCTCCGAATTTGAATAGGGCTGGAGGAAGATCATCTGGTCCCGCGGCTTTGTTCAACTTCAACAGTTCGATCTCACTTTCGACTTCTGAGCAAGAGGGTGGATGCAAAGGGACAACCCAAGGAGCAGGGCGATCAGTGAGCGGCGAAACGAACAATTCTAGCCGATTAAATTGCTTTTCAAAATGCTCAGCCCAACGCTCCAAACGTTTTGACAAATTGTGGGTAGGCTGTCCACTATCATCACAAATGGTTTTACTAACACTAGGTCTCCTGCTGCCCGTTTCCCGTATCAGACGGAATAACTTTCCATGGTTGCCAAGGGCAGCGGCCACTTCCATCTCTGACGCACGAACAGACCACCAAGATTCGCGGTCTCTCTTCAGGCTAGCACGGAGTTTTGCCCGGAGCTCTTTGCGAGTTTCGTTGTGTTCACTTCCAGCCGGGATATGCCGGCGAGCGTCGATAAGTTCCAGAGACCGAGAGGAGACCCAATATCCAGGTTGGCGATTAGACGTACCACATGAGGATTTGCCTGCTGCTAGTAAGGTCTGGCGAACATGTGTCCAGTGACCATCAATTGTCTCCAGTGAGCGCTTACTCAACTCGCATGTCAGCGTACTTCGATACGCATTCAGAACAGTTGGCTTTGTCAGTTGACTGGTGTCAATGCGCTCACAGCGTCGTCGTGGGCGTCCGCCAAAACGCATCCGCATGTCAGCACATACAAGTGCATGATCGGTGTCCACACATGTGCTACAAATCGAGCGACAATTCTGGATGCAGCCTCTCCAGCGGTAACTGATGGCAATGTGATCGATTTGCGTCCAAGGCTGGTGGCCGCCAAGTCACCCTCCGGCGGGTGCTGTGTCGGAAATTAGTGCTCGCAAGAAATAAGCGAGCATCTTCACACAAATGAAGTAACCGCTCACCGTTATCATTACGGGAGCCTACACCGTGTTGACCGCCCAGATGCAGTTCATCAGTGGACAACTTTCCAACTTGTGCGTTCATATCCCCCGCCAGCACAACAGTGTCCGTGCTTCTTCTGTGGTGAAGGAGCTCGCTCAACTGGCCGTGGAATTCGTTCTTTACCGAATCATCGCTACAGTTTGTGGGCGCATAGGAAGCGATGATGAACAGACATCTATTAGTCCCGCGCGACTTCGAAGCTTTAAACGAGCCAGCCAATCGGACCGCACACATCCGGTTACTGATTGGCATCCAAGTACCAGGGCAGCTTTAGCCCGGGGACTCAGGGTAATGCCAACACCAGCTTGGCCGGTGCTCAAAGCTGCATCGTCACCGGATAGGCGCAAGGAGAAAATACTGCTTGCGTCACTTGAAGGAGGTCGCAGAGTAAGCACAGTGCTCGAGTCTTGCAGGCGAGTCTCTGATAAGCAGCAGATATCGATCGAGAGGGTCTCCAATGTTTGGGCAAGTGCTGCCTGTTGACCGATTTGTAGCAGTGTGCGTACATTGAGGCATGCCAATCTGAAGGAGGATCGAGGGATCCAAATGGAAGCCGATGAACTGGATTGGACCGCTTGGTTGGACATGGGCTTGTCGACGGGAGAGGAGTGACGCTCCGCGTTCACGTGTGAGTTGAATTTAGAAGGTAAATGCCTAGCAAAGCATGTTGGGGGAGGGCCAAGAATCAAGGGTTGAAAACTGGGAGGACATAAGTGAAGTTAGAAGGGGACGGTTAGAGTGAAAAAGCGTAAGAGGGGGAATAAGAAGACGGGAAGGCTTGAGCAGTAGCATCCAAACCCCTATCCATCCTGCTCGATGCAGCAGATAAAGCACCGCTGATTATCCTCTGTGGTGGCCAGAGCATCAAGAAATTGTTTGGAGGAAGATTCATTGTATTGCGTGGGCAAGATACTGTCAGGTTGCCCAGGCATAGACAGGAGAACGATTAGGGTTCTCAACCAAAGCCTTTGGTTCAAAAACCTGACCGCAAGGCAGCGGGTTTGCCGTTGGGCTACAAGGAGTCCATTTTAAGAAATAAGGAGCCACCTCATTCCAACCCCCAACCTGGAGGACCAGCAGGCTGCGTTTGTCTGGCCTCTAACCATTGACCAATCTGGTATGAGTGACTCTGAAGGTGCAAAAGCACCACCCAGCGTAGCTCAATGGATCGCTGAGTCACACAAACCATCGCACCAAGATAAGGTCCAGCCTCATTGCGATGGAAAGTTATGCAGGACCAAAGTTATTTCGTTATACAGCCAACTCAGCAGTAACTAACAGCGCTGTGGTCAATCTGGGTCCAGGCTTGACCATACGCCGGTGATCGCCAGTTGGCTCTTTGGGGGAAGGAACCTAGAAACATGGTGCTGGTAAAAACAAGCAGTGGTCGACGCACGTTTAAAGGAGTGGATCACCGGTGTCCGTCCTGCGAATACCATGGCTGTGTTGACCACCAAGGTCAAGATACTTAACAACCAGTCTAAGAGCCTGCACGTTTAGGTTTTGCGCGAGTAGCACGATGTCCGTACGGTTTTTCTTGCGTACGAGGGCTGTATGTTGGCCGTAAAAATCGTCCTTAACTTCCTCTGGGCTGTAGTTGGTAGGAGCGTACGCAGCCACAATGAATAAAAGAAGCCTAATTGTTCCGCGCTGTGCGATCGTACTAAGGTTTCCAAGCCGAACGCACAAAGTAGGCTGTTGACCGGGAACCAGCCGACTAGCGATGCCTCAGCACGCGCGGTTAACGCAACACCTTCGCCGGCGCAACCGGATGTTGCCGTTTTCACATCTCCAGATAAGCGCAAGGAGAAAGTGCAACTTGAACTTGGGGATGGGGAAAGCGATTGCAGCGTTTTGCCGGAGTATTTTAAAGACTTTGCGGTTGGGCAGTAGAGGTCGATTGAGAGGTGTTTTATTGTGCGCGCAAGAAGAGCTTGCGGACCACCAGCATGAGCGTTCAAAACTTAAAAGTAGCTATCTTAAAGAGCCAGCGTAGTGCAATGAAAGTCTTGCTGTTAATATTGGAAGTACGCGATCGGCTTTGAACGATTTATTAATGAAGCCACGGGTACCGTTTTTTAATTGCATTACACACTGGGATACGCGAAATTGTAGGTCGTTGACAAAGCAGGAGTGTGGAACAAACGTAGAACGAAGAAAGTGGTTTGCTTTGGGGTAGAGTAAAGTTAAGCTGGCCCGGTCGCCAACAGTTTGGCCCAAAAGGGCAAGTTCAGATTGCGCAAAACTTGAACGGCGAGTCCTAAATAAAACATTTTATGTAATGGGTGAGCAAACGGCTTCCCCTTGCCCAGGCTGAGGAATTTATATGCATATATGCAGCCGAACCCGCATAAGGCGAGCACTTAATAGGCCGACAAAAGTTGGTGGCCTTGGACAGGTGGTTGCCATTGACAGGTTCTGGCCTAAGAACGTTAATCCTAACAGCAAACGTTCTGGATGTGTTTCGCTGGTCGCCATAGGGAGACCATCGCTTTAAACAGGTGTATGTCGCAGGGTAGTTGACTGTATATATATAGAGTAAAGAAAGTTTTATATCCTCAGACAACATCCCAGTTATTATATATATATATAAACAGAACTATATACATGTACGACTACCACCCTGGGGATCTGATATTTATCTTTGTGAATGCCCTTTGACATCAGTAAATATAACCATAGGTTAATGTCCTATTTATCGGGCTATCTTTACTCAGCCTTCCATTGGCACAGCTTCTGCGCAATGTGCCTGCAGAATGGCCTGCAAATTAGTACTTCGAAATGCATACACTAACTTGCAAATACGTTACCACAGTGCACAAATGTTAAAGCCCCATGATTTTCAATCACACCTGTCAATTTTCAGACGCCAATTTGTGCAGGCCATTATCCAGTTACTAATCCTTTCAATAAGGATTTCAACATTTCCTCAATTTAATTGCACATATTATAATATTATAGCTTTTCGGTCTCCTGCACCGGTTAACCTTCAACATGCAGCAACGTTAGTTTCATATTACAGCATAATTTCATATACTTATCGCTTCGGTTTCCCTGAATTCCCCGTCGCAGTAAACGAGATTTCAAAAGAATTCGTCGCCAATGAATAAACCTTGCGCACACCAAGAGCACACCACGCGCAGTAAGCCTAAGGTATATATCCCATAATATTTGAGAACCTTTCATTCATACGATACATGAAATGGGCTTAGTTTAGTATACAACTATTGTGGTTTACCGCCTCACGCTTCCCTGATATATCAGTATTTCGCTACAGTTATGTCACGGGTGTCCTACGCTACACGCTACTGAATAGGAGCCACGAGTGGAATGCTTGCGAACGCAGGACTGACGAACACATATACAAGCGGATCGCAGCGTAACAGGGGTGACGATAGCGTAACCGGACGCGGTGAATTGCGATGGACGGTGCACTGCAGACGAAAGTACAAGGTCGCCACAAAAATATAAACAGAAGACGGTTTATTTTACCGATCCAGCAATACGTTCAGTCAGCTTGGTGATGTTCGGCTTTGACGTCCACAATAAGCAAGTTGGAAATATCTGAAGACAGAAAGGAAGAAACGGAAATACATAGTTTAAATGCGATTCGAAATTTTTGTACGTACAGCAGTTACCGTCACACTATTCTGCTTAGCTGGAAGAGCATTGTACCCAGTGTACTGAACGTCCGTAGCCAATCCTACTTTATGGCGGCACTTCCACTATATTTTTCGGTATTTGAACGTCGGCCTAAGACATAAGTGTGGGCTAAACCTGTACACTTGAGTAGTGGTAATGTATCAAATTATTTTACTTAACCGTTAATACACCGGAGTGCCGATTGGTATCGTCTAGTAGCACAACGACGTTACTAGCTTGCAGGTGCACTATGACGTGTTCTCCGCCAGGGCTGGTGGGACTTTGCTTTTGTACTGCGTGGAGGTTTCTGTCTATGGTTGAGGACATAGTCTCTAATTGCATGTTTAAGGCAATATACACCGCGATTTCATGAAAGGATTTTGACGTTGCGGAGATGCCATGATATCTTGACGTGCACGTTGGATCGCGCCACACTACAGCTGTTTGAGATTTTGAACGCATTCGTCGTGGTTAACTGCTTCTGCTGGAATACTCGAGACTGGTAAGTTCACAGATAGTCGTAACCCGTGAGCTAGCTGTAAATAGGCTGGAGAGAACTCGGTGGGGCATCGTAAAATTGAGCGGTAGGCCAGGAGGCAATATGGGATGCAGTTATTCCACTCACCAGCATACTGACGCGCTACGATGGCTTGCAGTTTGCTCTGTAACCTTATATTCGTTCTTTTGACCAACACCGTGCCTTATAGATAATAAGACATAGGCTGTGCTTTTGCTATAATATAAAACTTGCAGATCTCCTTCAGCCGGGATTTTTCAATCGTGCATCCTTAGTCTGGATAAAGGATGTTGGGTGCATCATAGCGACAAATCCACTCGTTCACAACAGCCGATGGGAGCACCTTGGTGCTTCAGGGATAAAGCCACACACTATACAGTAAAATAGTTTGACTGTTATTCCCAAGATTTTCACAGATAATTCGGCCGATGCACGAAGGCTCAGCCCCTGCTACTGGCTAATCCATTCTTAATAGCCAACTGGCGTGAACCCTTCATCCTTTTGCCTGGAAAAGAAGAACAATCCCACTCTCTGGAGAAGCTGCTCGTTGTTCTAACTAGAGATTGTCTTGCCATGCTGCGGATTGCACTTTTGCCGTGGCTAAAGAAATGGGTTAAGCTTGCCGCGTACTCACAATATCACAACGTACTTAAGTGGAATAATATATTTATATGGCGCTTCTGTTCCAAACGTGATGACAGGCTATTCTGTCCTGATTACCTTCACCGCCAATGAGAACTTTGCTTATTCTCACTGGCGTTCGAACAATGTGGTTAGTTGCGTTACAATTCCAAAAGAACGTTCAAATTCTCCATTCAAATGGAGCTATTCAGGTAGCATTTCATGGAGTTTGCACTTAACCATGGAGACAATTACGCCTAATTATTACACATTCAAAGGAAGTCTGATCTTCTTTTGCGAAAGAAACATCGTAACAATCTCTCATTGGACAAAGGAAGGATGTTATCGCCGGTGATGAACGTATTCAGCACCAAAGACCAACGGCACTTATCATCTCCATGACAATTCCAGCGTGGATAGCTAGACATTGTCTGCCCAACCCGGACAAATAAACTACAGAAGAAAAAGCTAGCCTCTACTAGCTACCTGTTTTATCACCTTTACCATTCATCACTCCTTAAGACTCTTCTGAATCTTCTATCGGTCCCAACGACTACTGTCGGATTATGACTAACCTAATCGGTCAACCAGCGAAGAAATTTGGCCGTCAATCGACTGCGAATAGTAGTGTGCTAGATGGGTCTGTATGATGTATCGCCAGCTAGTAGTACAGTTCAACCAAATTTACGGCAGCGTTTTAGGACGTGATGAGTTTTCGCATGGCATGCTTTATCACTATAAAGTCACGAAGCTCGCTTAACAAAACTGCGAGGCGGCGTATGTGTCTGGCCACTGAATAAAGTCACAATATACCGTTGCACACTGGTGCACTCATCAGCTTTTTACATACAACATGTGCAACCAATTGTGCTATAGAGAATGCTTGGATGGAGCACCTAACATTCCGAGCATTTAATGGATAACGATTGTACCGGAATCTTACTTTGACTCCTGTGTTCGTGGATTACCGCAAGGCAAAACCACGCCGAACTTGAATATTGACAAATCAATTATGCCTGAATTTTCCGCGCCGCAGCGCCATCATGTTCTATGGTTGGACTAAAACCTGACAAAATGCTCCCGCGTATGAACTACGAACCTTTCGGTCATGCCTTCCATTAAAACGAAAAATTTTACTATTCTAAAGCAGCTGTCCTTGTATACATATTAGATCGCGCCTACACCGCTGTGCCTCGTTTCATCACGAATATAACATTCATTTATTTATTAACAAAATATACCTACCCTCTTTTTTCTTAGCCCATGGTGGTCCCATGCTATCGATTACTACTCGATGATTTGAACCTTCTTCTACTAGCAGGCACAGAAGCGCTTCGGTAGACCGGTTGGTCCTTTTGTTGTTTTGGCAAATGTTACTTTTTGGTAATAAGCAGTAACGTCGTAGTGTATGAGTGGCTACCAAAATTGATGACCAATTCCCGCATCGGTCTTGCGCTGGCCTCCATTGCGACATCCACTTGTAGTCGTGTGACAACTTGGTGCACCTTCCATCTTGGCACAATTAGCCTGATTGGGCCCCTGAGAAGAACGCAGATACGACGAGTTATCAAACACTATGAGGTCTGACAAAAGGTTCCACAAGCTTTCTACTGATTCGACAGAACCAGCATCCCTTTCACAGTCGGTATGTTTCCCCAGTGTATTGTCTCGAGTGGATGAACCCGATGTCGGAGTCCGAAGCTTTGTGAGGTTCCCCAATTTCTCGTTCCTCTGCAGTAAATAGTGCAGCAAATTTCTCCGGGTATGCTGGACATCGAGATAGTGCGTCAGCGTTACGGTGTCTTCGGCCTGACCGATAATGGCAGATTAGCTGATATTTTGTACACGCCATTGCTAGCGCGCAAACTTTTATTGCGGAGCACAAAATTCCTGCAACCACTGGAGTGATCGGTAGTCTATTTAAACAACCAACTGTTGGTCCAAACAGATAACAGCAACAAAGCCAAAAGTTAAACCAACGCTAACGTTCCGCGTAGTGTAGTCAAATATCGTCCCTCCTGCTTAACTAACTGACGACTGGCGTAAACAATAACCTCCTGTTCCTCCTTTTGACGTTGCGAAAGTACCACTTCAATAGCTGTACCAACTGCGGCAGTGTCTACGGTAACGAATTTAGCATTCTGCAACGTAGCAGGTAATGCGAGTATTGGCGGTAACGATAAAGAGTTTTGACGTTGCTTGTGCAGTCGCACACTATTTAGTTTACAAGTATGGCTTGTGTGGTTCTATCAATCGTTGTAAAAGCGCCGCAATTGCTGCGAAATCTTTGACGAAGTTTTGCTGATACGATGTTGGCCCCATGAAACTTCGGACGTCTTGAACAGTAGCGGGTATTAGTTAGGCCGGTAAACGTTCTATTTTAAATTTTCCAACCCCAAGATCACTAAGCGAAATTTTGCGGCCTAGAAGAAGCTCTTCTCTAAGTAGTAACTTACATTCTTTGTTTTAAGCGCCAACTCACCTTCTCATAACCTGAAGGAAACCTCAGCAACTGATCGTTGTGTGTATTAACTGAGCAATCCTGCACAACAATATCATCAAGATAAACCAAGCAACATTGTGGGACAAACTCTCCTAATACCTTCTGCACCAGTATTTGTAATATCGTTGGAGCACTAGTGAGCCCGAATGGCATGCTTACAAAATCATAGAACCCAGATTGAACGACAAATGTTGTTTCGCGCTTATCTTTCGGGCTTACTTCCACTGCCAATAGCCCGATGCCAAGTCAAGTGTAGTGAACCACTGCTTTCCGGCCACGGCTTCTAACCTGACCTCAATCCTCGGCAGATGGAACGTTTCCCACTGAGTGATGGCATACAGGTTACGATAAGCTACACGCAATTGTAAAACACCCTTTACTTCTTAACAAACACGCTCGGTGAAGTGTAAGGGGTAGGCGAATGTTGCATAATGTTCTTATCTAATCTGCCGCTGATCATTTAATCAAACTGTGGCTGAGAGTAGTTTGGAATAAGCTTACATGATTGTCCTACAGGGTTATTGTTCATGGCATCTCTTCCGCGTTGCGGCACATTTGTTCTTCCATGGTCAATGCCGTTACCTTGTGAAACATTGGTCCACTGGCGCAACAGACCAGCTAAACCTTCCTTACCCTCTAATGCAGCTTCGTATTCACGCAGAAGTGCGTCAATCCAATGGCCGCTCCCGAAATCATAGCGCGGCATTTTGCTGGCAGACTCCTAAAGACCATGCGCGAACGGAGACTCCACGCAACGGAATGTGACCTCGCACCTACTAACCTCGATTAAATTACCGTGGGCATCCAGGAACTTAATTCCTACTATAGCAGCTTATGTAACTAAAGCAAGGCTGTTGTCACACATATCAAGTAATGACCCTAGTTTAAAACGTTTGCGTACTCTAAGGTGGGTTGGAATATGTGACCCATCAGCCGTTGTGAAGTAAGTGCTAACTTATCATCCACACATCTGCTCGAGTAAATAAACGGTGCGTAGAATATAACATGTAACGCTATGTTAATGAGGATTTTATTGTGACAGCCATCTACACTATCCGAACCGGTGAGCGATACTTAATTACTAAACTTGGACAGACACATGGGCATCGAAGCAGATAAAGGAGACCCAATGGGCTTCCTTGTGCAGCTCACTGGAGAGTTGTGGCTGCAGTGCCAGGCTATCCGACAAAAGTTCCGGCAGTATGAACAATTCCTTCGGTTCCCAATAGCAACTTGACAGTGTCCAGTAGTTGGGGTAGCATGAACAACTGGACCCAAGTACGAACGATGTGATGGCGAAGTTCCGTGTAAATAGGACCCTAACCTTTCTGCGCCCTCGGTACTGACCGCAATATGGACGGCTTCTGCAAGTGACCGGGGCCCTACAGCTGAACTACGAGCGAAGAACGGGTTCACAACTCCCACCTTAAAACGACCAAGCCTGTGCTGTTTAGGTTCTAGTTGCGCAGCCACTGGATCTACCTTTAAAGAGAGCTCGCACAAACGTCCAATGTAACGCTGCACGTTCTTTGACGGTAGCTGGTGCCGGGAGGCGAGAGATTGTAAAAACGTAACGGGATCAGTTCTCTCGACAAACAAGGTACAAAGGTTTAACCAAATGGCTTATGAAGTCGCGTTTTACGGTAACCTGCACGATAACAACTTACCTGCAGGTTCGGCACTAAGGAAATCCACGATGTGCCTGATGGATGTCGTGTGCGGCTACATTAAACAAATAGGTACGCATTTAAATAAAATAAATAAATGGTCTCTCATAGTTCAAAATGGTAACCTGGACTGAAGTCGCTAGGCTGAAGCAGGGGTGGTTGGTTGCTTCCAGCGCAATACGTAATATTATGAGTCGAAGTGCTTGGAAAAAGAACAGGGGTTCGCATTTTCCGGCTATCTTCTGGAAAACATAACGCTTATACAAATATGGTACAAAAGTACTGCGGTAAACTCTGTCTAAAAACGAACAACGAAGAGCACGCTTACGAGTGCACGACGGATGCACACATATACACGAGGAATCACAGCGTAAGAGAGATGACGAGAGGGTAGCCGGACGCGGTGAATTGCGATGGACGGTGCACTGCAGATGAGTGTACAAGGTCGGCACAAAAATATAAACAGAAGACGGTTTATTTTACCGATCCAGCAAAACGTTCAGTCAGCTTGGTGATGTTCGGCTTTGGCGTCCACAGCGAGCAAGTTGGAAATATCTGAAGACAGAAAGGAAGAAACGGAGATACATAGTGTAACTGCGATTCGAATTTTTTGTACGTATAGCAGTTACCGTCGCAATTACCATTTGGAATTTTCTAGGTCATGTTACTATGGTTATGCTAAACCGCCTTGCTGCAAAGGTTATATTATTGTAAGCTTCTATCAACCAGTGTAGTGACTACAGTCGTATTATTAAAATCCTAATAATTAGTTCCTGTCTCGCGGGTGCTTCCTTGCTGCTAGCTGTTTTATTTCACCTCAGCCCGTAACAACATTCTTAAAATTAGTTAGAGCTCGACTACCAAGTTGCACAAACCACCGGTCATGGTGACCGCAGCGGTGCAATTTGTTCTCCGATCAAAATTAGAACAAGGCACAAGGTTATATACTGGGTTTCAACTTTGTGCTTTTGCACTTTAAATTTCATTATTAAATTCTTAGCACGTATTCATTATGCAATCCGGTTGCTGCCGTTTTCTTGTGAAGCGAGTCTTCAGTCCTTCATGATTAACCACGTCCTTTCACTGCGAGCCGCATATTCACGTAGCGATATGCTAGTATCGTTGCACCTCCCACCTCGCCAGTGGATTATTTCCAAGGACCAAACTCATAATTTTCAAACTGTGACTCAAATACACCTCCAGAGGATTTTTTAAAAAGGTTCAACCCGACTACCTCTCTAGAGTGAAGTAACCTGATGATTGCCGATCCTTTCCTTCGAATTTAGCCAACAGGTTCACACTATGAAAGTAGGAAATGCTGTCTGACGCTAGTAGCAACCTGTTTCAGCCGAGAGCAATCCCAATGCTTGAGCATACTTGCATCTAACTAACAAACTCTCTTCACATGGTTGCTGTACATCTACCCCGCTGCAGCCTATATATTGGACTAAACCACACAATTGTGCCACATGTCTTCCGAAGAAAGCAAATGCAGGCTTATAGTTTTGGCCGAATCACAGGGAATGCTGCTCCTCACAATCCAAAAATTCCCATTTCTTAGAATGAATCACGGGAGGCAGAATCCGAGTAAAGAATTCTTTTCGGTAATTCTCATCAGACTCAAACATTACATGATGAGGAAAAGTGCTACATGTGCCAGATTGGGCTACGTATTGAACAAATGTTTAATTTCACGGGTACAAATCAATAAATCACGGGGTCATTGGAAGTGGGAAAGGTGTACAGGGGAAATCAGAGCCGAAGTTGTAGGCCACGGTAGAAGCAAAGGACGTACAAAAACAGTTTGTACGTCCTTTGCTTCTACCGTGGCCTACAACTTCGGCTTTGATTTCCCCTGTACACCTTTCCCACTTCCAATGACCCAGTGATTTATTGATTTGTACCCGTGAAATTAAACATTTGTTCAATACGTAGCCCAATCTGGCACATTTAGCACTTTTCCTCATCATGTAATATTTGAGTCTGATGAGAATTACCGAAAAGAATTCTTCACTCTGATTCTGCCTCCCTTGATTCTTTCTAATAAATGGGAATTATAGTTTTGGCTCCATTCAAGCTGCAGTTTTGCCGGAATTCAAACCTTGTTTAACATTCAGTTGTATTATGGTGCGTTTTTACCTACGTTAGCCTACATTTGGTAGCATGCCTTGCGCATGTGCGTATAGGTACACAATACCATCCAAAAGGATCAACGCCAGTGTTTCAGGACGGATTCCCATACTACGCAACCTCCATATGGAATAAAAATAATCAATACAATCTTTAATGTCTTCCTCACATGTACTTCCCCCATTTTTGCATGCAAAGTTATGTGCCTAATGCAAAACATTTTTTGTAAAACCTTGCTCATTCTTGATAACGCGCGGCTTAATTTTATTGAGAATGAACTATTTTGGTAATTATTCATTTATCAGTTAGCATTATATTTTAAGGCCGCTGCTATTAACTGAGTGTTGTTATTAGCGGTACCAGACTTGCTCGGTTTTATTAATGTGTATAAGTGTTTTGCAGTCTATTGTATGATGACCTAGAAGCTAGAGGTTTGGTGTTTTTAAACCTAGGAGGGTCAGCGTAGGCTGTGTGCTGTTTCTGTACTTTATAAGATATAATTAAAAGCTAGCATAACTTCATGCACCAGCACTTGTCCAAAACGAGCCATTCTTTATAAACGTCAGAGCCTTGTTTATACAAACGATATACACAACATAATGAAGCTAGCAAGCTTCAGAATTTAGACACGCAAAAATTCAACCTGATCGTCTATGCAGCATTATGGACCAGGTTGCCGTTCAAGCTTATTGAGTGCCACCCGTCTGAAATGTTTCCTAGGGAGGTTTGCAGTATTCCAAATGTTAAAACCACCAGAATGCAGCTAGGAATAAGCATCCCTGAAGAAATGGCGTTCAAAAACAAACTAACTTATTTCTGCACCTTTGTACCACCCACCATTACTTCACTTAACTGGCAATATCATCTTACCCGCGTGCTCCCGGCAGGCGGTCTGAGGACTTACGATTAGCCTAGGTTTGCCACATTATCGATACAATCCTCTGAACAGTCAAGCCTCCGCCCATTAATCAGTTCCCCACCTTCAGCTAGAGCTCGCCTGCTGGCACTAAAACACCAAGTCATATTATTACTACACTTGTGGTTATATATTACCCCTCCCGTTATCCACTCCTCTGACTTACTTTGGCCCTGTAATGTCTCATGTTTAGTTTCTATTTACCTGCTTCTACGGCTTATGCACGGGTTCATAAATTGCCGCTGAGCATGCAACTGGCTTTATGGAACTTAACCTATTTCTGCTACCATCATCGCTCGACAGTTTGGTTCGTTCTCGCTCTCTACGTTGTGTAACTTGTGGAAGTTGCGCAGGCTCGTATTTCTCCTACAGCTTATTACTCTCCGCTAGTATAGTCTTAAATCTGCCATGATATACGTTAATTTGCAGACCGTCAAGTATTTTCTATGGCCACATATTTCGTATTCAATTGTTTTATACATCTTTTACGGTTCTTCTGCTTGAGGATTTTCTCAGCATCTTTGTCTCTAAGTGCCCGTGCTAAAAAGGGGTAAAGTCTTTTTCTGTCGTATAAATAAAACAGGCAAAAGGGCGGGTTAAACGGCAACTATCACGACTGTGCCTTGCTCCTTTTATGTGATGGACGTATTTTCTATATGCAAAATGAAGTAGCGGAAATGCCAGGTGAACTAGCGACCATGTAATTGAGCTATTACAGCCAATCTCCGAACATTTGGTTGCTATTTCAAGCCAATACAACTGGACGCGCAATAGAAGATAAGTTTACACAGGCCGACGGGAAATAGCAAATAGCACTTATTACCAAGGTTCTGAGCCGTATAAAATGCTTAACCTAGGTTGTAACTTATAATGTACCAAGCCACCTTGAAGTGCACACCAATAAGAAGTTATTGATGAAACCTTATGGCCTGGAACATAACCTAATCAGTTGCACCAGATTTAAGTAAAGGGCAGTTAAAACCAGTGTTCACTGCTATTCAAATTTGATACAGAGTTCGCCCCGCCTAGACGTTTCTTACAAAAAACCATCCGGTCGTGTTCCGACGTTTGTCGAATTATAGTCAACTACTGCAAAAACTTATGCAGGGAAGTCACGAAAAACTGGTCGCGACCAAAGTTAATAAGCGGGCTCATGGACAAGCATTTGACTCTTTACAAACTATTATCACCCAGCAGCATCTCACACAGTTTATTTAGCCTTTTCCGATAACATATGTTAAGCTGAATTCAAGCAACTGGTGCAAAGTCATTGCTGTGTTTGGAGACCCTGAAGGCCCATAACATTTAAAGCCTTTGAAAAATAAGTAGCCTTCTTGTTGGGACCAAACTAGGTCGGGAAATCAAAGCAACACCCTCCTCACACATAATGAATGAAGTCAGCTGCAAACTGACATCAGGTGCAGACAAGTGCAAACAGCCAGAGACTAGCTTTTTCCTTGTCCGACATCGGCACACTGGTTCCTTCGACCAAACGACCTTGCACTAGATAACACCAAACTGCACGCCTTTTGCGAATGTCCACTTCATACTTACGCCAGTGATAACTTGTGTAGAAGCATCAATATATTCGGATTCCTTTGGTGAGACTGAAATGTTTTGTATCGTTGTGTTTAATTTTCCTGTTGAGACGTCTCGGTTGGTGTTCAGCCGAGCGATTACCAGGGTCAGTCGAAGGGCAGATAATGTGATAGAGATAAAGCAACAAAAACAAATCAGTAAATTCGCGGCAAAACTCCAGTTGATTGCAAAAGATGCAGCAATCCGTTGCACTATTATAATAAACTGCGAGGAACAACGAAATAAAACCGAATTGTAACAGCTGTATTCTGAGCAACTGAGGCTAAACCGAAGTAGTGACACATCGTGCTTGGGTTGCGGTAATCAGGTTGTTACAATTAATAACGATCCGCGAGCGCCCGGCTTATCTCTATCCCAGAGACGACGGGCGCGGAAGTCTAAACACAATCTTGTAGTTGAAATAAGTGCCATGCTCAAAACTAAATTTCCCTGCGCAACGACGATGCCGATAAACTCTCTTGCGATACCCATACACCCACCACCCGCCCATGCAGCAGCAAAGGCAAGGGCCTTAATTCATTGGACTTCCGGAAGGGACAGTTAGCTTTGTAGCGCGTTGGTGTTTAACGATCCAGACGATATTTTGTTGGAAGCCTTTAAGAAAGCGACGCTTTCGTTAATGGTTCAGTAGAAAACTGTACAAGCAGAGAGACTTTGTAAGTGAAAACGCATATTTGATGTTCCGATTAAACGAAGTTTTAAGAAAAACTTCAACACAATTGTGGAAAACTTTGGTCAACTACGCAGTGTGTTAGGGTGGGGCAACTCAGTCACAAACCGCGTAAGTTTCCGGTACCGAAACTGGACCTAAGAGAAAGAGAAACAAACACATACACTCCACCTTAACATAAAGTACTTGCGGCCCGTACCATAGCTAATAGTACCCAACCTGTTCCTCAGCACGGTCGTGATTTTCAAACTGTCGAGCTAGTGCCTCATCTCATAGATGGATAGCGTGTCATACAATGTCTGGACCGGCAGAGTCATTTATCCTTATTCCACATCAAGCACCTATTATATACTAAGTGGGATGGGCCGCGACAAGCTTATCCCGACAACCTACACGTCGTTAACGTACTGCACGCTGTTACGCCTACTTAGCCAGTTTTTACAAGTTCTACAAATGACTCAGTAACTTACCGTGACTTCATTGCCTCAGCGGTAAAGCTAAGAAACACGGGTCACCGCCTTGTAACCATATTTATTAACGCCAGGTTGCTGAACAACAACATGCATACATTAAACCCCTGGTTATCCGTGGCGCGTTTGATGCCATCCCTAGAAATGAACCGTGGTTTGGAGCATTTCACTTAAACGACTACTAGTTCCTTCACGGCTATAAATAGTTTACATAATCGCGTACGCACAAACAAAGATGATGGTGGGCTACTTATCGTGAGCAAAGCTACTCTAAGAGAATCGAGCTCCTACTTAACGCCGAAACAATTGATTCCATGGGGCTTACAGTCTACATTCTGAGATGCGCATTACTACTTGGTTGCGTTTGCAGGACTCCTGCTACATCCCGTTTGCATGATAAGGCCCGTATAGCCAAGTTTGACCAAGTAGCGAGCCACCCATATGCATATAAGCTGGTTGAGAGACATTTAACTTGCCTGTTGTGCATTGGCTCCCGCTTGCCAATCTAACCAAGCACTGGGGCCGCTTAGCTTGCATCGAGTTGGAAAAATGGGTGCAAATTGTTATGGCGCTGAACTGGTCAAAGCATTTATTAGACTTAATCTTTACGCTATGTATACCTAAATTAAAGGAAACTATAGGCTAAGAACAGCCGGGGTGCGACCAAAGTGTGGTATCCAGCTCAATGCAAGTATAAATGAACGCCCGCTTGTGCTGCTAGAACAGATAGAGTTCAGAGCAACCGCCTGTTTAACTCCATAAACTGGCTTAGCTTTGCCATGATTATTAGATCAAGGAACTGGGGCAAAGTTTTTCTGTCCGACTCCCTGGAGAGATCAACTGCAATAGTGTACAGTGAACGAAACTACTGTTTGGAACGCATGGCTACTCTAATTAGTTTAAATGTAACCTCACCAAAATATATGAGGCAAACGCAGCTGCATGCCAGTGTGCGCCAACTATGACATTCCTGCAACAGGACGATGAACTTTTCACACGTTCTGCTAGCCAACGAGTTTGCAAAGCAGCTCAGCCAGATGCATACTGATCAAAACTGCTGAGGAAAGTGCGGCAAGATCTAGCGTGAACCGAGCCAAGCAAATCAGCCGGCTGCTGCGTTACCCGCTCACCGCCTTATTAGGCAACGATCTCCTCCATACCTGTTGGTCCTAACAATGCAAGTTAGGACACGCTTTATATGAGATTCATTCAACTCCTATTTCAATGTGTCCCAATGCGCAACAATGCTCCCAGTCGCCACTGAATTACACGTGTCAAACAACCAGGCGCTCTGTACTGTACAGTTTTTCCTAAAATCTATCAGTTCCGCCATCGCCGCAAATAAGCTATATTTGAATCTTGCGCTAACTGAAATTAACCCAGTTTAATTAAGTACGTAGGCAACGACCTTCCGATATTCTCGTAAAACTGTTTACGCACTTCACGGAGAAGGGCCAATAACCTTCGGCTTGGAAGCAACCTGTCATCACACTGCGCCACAATGGTGGCTCCGTACATAAAAGCCACAAATACGGACTCCTAACATACACGTCCATTATCTCACACCCGATGAAAAAATTGATAACGAGGGCACTCATGTACATTCTGTGTGCAGGAGAGCTTGTTAGCAGGTCAGCGCATGGGTTGCTAAGCGCTCGAACTTGCGCAACCTGTCAGCTTGAGTTCCTTAAATTTGTCCTCAGTGCGATAGGTTCAGAGCTTGCAGTAATTAGGTTATGCTTTGATCTGCAAATGGCGTTTGTAAGGTCCACTATATACGCCTACTGCATAAACTTAAAACTTAGACCTAAGCAGCCGTTTACCCCATTAATTGGAATTCTACGTCACATGGCGCACGCAGTCTGTCAAAATTGCGCAGAATGGATCCACCCGTGTCACAGTTTCTACTGATCTCGTACAGGGGAGCGTGCTTGGACCTACAATGTTTTTGAATTAGGTAAGCAAACGCTGTAACAGCATACGATATGGCCGCCCCTTCCACTTCGCCGACGGTATAAAGGTCGAATATGTCTTTCCCCACAAGTGCAAAATCTTCCACACTTGGTGAAATCCGCTACGACCTGAAGGGTTTCGTGTCATGGGGTCGACAGTGGCAAATAAATTTTTCTGCTGATATTTCGTACATAATAATCCATAAATGCTCACACATGATGGCACTTTGAGGGTAAATGGCATACCTATCCAAGTCAACAATTGGAATAAAGGTTTAGGTATACGGTATTCCATGAGCCGCAACTTCTCAGGGGATGTGCAATATCAAACTGCGAAGCCTGACAATTAGCCTTTCTAGAGGCTGTCACCTAAGCACAGCCGAGGCATGGCTAGTATTTTACCGGAATCACGTTTTCCCAGACGTAGTTTATTGCACCGTCATCTGCAGCAGCTTGCGAAAGACAGGTCCCATACTGCTTGAAAACGCTCAGCGGCGGTTTACCAAAATTATAACCTCACAATATTTACCACTCACTTATTTACAGAGCTGTGGTCACTCAAACTCTAGTCTGTATTGTTGCGATGCCATACTTTAAGCCCATGCTAATTACCTAAGTTAATCATCAAGCGGTGCACAGTGCCGTACCCACTCTACAGCTGAGAAGATGATCAGAATGTAACCTCTGACACGGGTGCTGCACTATTGCCCCGCGGCCAGCGCGGAGGGAACAACGTTCATGTTGGATCCTAGTTGTTTACGTAAATAGCTGGAACAAATTACCATCACGTCTAGAGGAGATACATAATCCGCAGGCCTATATAAGGTGCAAAACTATGTGTCTAGATAATATCAAAAGCCTTTTCAAGGTCTGCGATTTAGAGGATTATATTTTTGAGTCTGGCCCAGCTGGAGCATATACGATGTTTCGGGCTGCATTACAACAGAAGTCTACAAAACTTTTAACCGCGTAACATATAAGCGACTTCAGCTTACAATTCAGCCTTAAACACTGACGCCCTACTCAGTTTGGTCTCACCATAGCCGCTGTTTAGCTGCATCAATCATTACTCAGCCATGCTCTCCCAAGTTGATCATGCCTGACTTTATCCTAGTTGTCCCCACCCTG
The DNA here is from genome assembly GCA_944474145.2 of Dicrocoelium dendriticum. NCBI lineage: Eukaryota > Metazoa > Platyhelminthes > Trematoda > Plagiorchiida > Dicrocoeliidae > Dicrocoelium > Dicrocoelium dendriticum. The sequence continues at coordinate 86,883 of CALYDF020000067.1, forward strand.
TCTAGGGCAACCACTATGCTGATCTTGCCTTGACTACTTTCTTGCTATATGGATACTTCCGCATCATAGCCTCATCGTTACATTATTATTTATTATGGCCGACTTCTCGACCATGAGTATAAGATCCTTATTAATGTGACACGCCACTGAATAAAGTCACAGCCCACGACTACGTACTGGCAAGTCGCCCATAGTCATATTTCAAAACTTCCATAACGCATGCAAGAATACGATACACTCTGTCTACATTAACCTTTTTCCTTACAACTGTAGGGCCTTGACTGTTTGCACTACACGCGACTGAACCTAAAGTATCCTCATCATTTGACGACTTTATTTCTCATGAGTACTTCCTCAATCTATGCAGCCTGTACAACTTTCGGCCAGTGCCGATTGTATACACACATAGTGTCGGTTGCGAAATATAACGGCCTGCAAATGTTGATTATGCTTAATTTGGTGTGCCTCAATAAATTCAAGAAGAAACCATTAATTTATGTATTTAACCACCCCAATAGCTATAGTTTGCGGACTTCTCTGCATCATGAGGTTTGGTCGCGTGCATAGCCACCTCACTAAAAAATTGTTGGCTTTTTAACCTTCGCCCTACACTACTTTGTTCTTTACTACAGACTCTAAATCCTTACTTTAGCGGAAATCGGACGGTTCTTATGCAAACCTTAACATGCCAGCAAGGCGTACGACAGTCCTAGTCCTGCCTGGATACTCTCCAGCCTACTGAGAACATCCTGTTCACTTCTGCCTCTCTCTGCCTGGCCCCTCCAGCGCTAATAGCTTTCTGAATTCCACATGAACGAATTTCATCACCACACTGCCGTTCTCCCTTATTTTTCTCACCCTTGTTACTTCCATGCCGGCCTCACCCTGACCAAGCAACCGTTATGCAAATTGTGCCTTAAATTACCTCTTGTTCTTGAATACCTCCGGGCCAAAGCGGTATCTTAGCTATGCTTATTTGCAGCCACGTACCAGGCTTCTTCATAGCTGGCGTAATTGTACGAGCATACGTTGCCACAAGTTCACTTATTAAAGTTTACTCTTCTGGTTATACCAAATTTCCAACTCTTGTAATCGTTTGGATTAATTGCTCGATAATGCCCAAACGTATTCCATCTAGATGACCATAAGCTCATAGGATTTACTCCGCCCTCGTTGACTACACGAAACACTAAAATGGGTTACTCAACTTGGTCGACAACTTGACTACTACTAGAACCACGGTTCCCGGAAACAAGCATCTGGCTTCACACTTTAACTTCGTTTGGACTCAGGTACTTGGATTTAGCTGTATTATATGTATAGCGAACACTAATAAAAAACTAAAAGACGGGCATTAACTTAATAAATATCTAAATGTTTTATTCACAGCCAGCCGGTACGTCTGGGAAATTATATGCTGATTCGTATGTAGTGACTTGGAGATTTCCACGCTTGCTTGGTAAATTAATCCTAAATACTATGAAATCATAGGTTGCTCATGTAATAGGAATGTGAGTTGTTTGCATGTTTGTATGAGGTATGCTATTTTATAAGCCACACCGACAACATCCGAACTGAGTCCGTGGGCTACGGAAAAACGTCGGTTCGATCGCATTTAATACCCTAACACATACTCCATATTTAGTCAACTTCCTGCGCTCTATGTTTGGTCGTACGCTTTAGCAACGTTCTAGTAAACATTTTGTAGCATAATTCCATGTGTGCTGCCGCAGTCCTTTGGTTGGCTATCTGCATCCAAAGTTCGAGTAGATACAGTAAGACCAACACGTTACAGACACAGTAGGTCTACTCTTATAGACAGGGCTCGTGTGTTATTGAGAAAAGAACGGATGTGGATGGTCTTTGGTTTTGCATTTAGACAGTTGTCGTATAGACAGGTCGTCGTCATGGAAGATGGTGCAGGTACGCGGAACAATAGGTAAAAAATGCGTTGACAAATTCGGCGTTGGGTACGGTGCTGCTATGCCGACATATGTGCAAAGGTTGAGTGCAATAGTTTAGCATAAATCTTTCTAGGTGAAGAATTGATGTAACAAAATAGCATCTTTTTGAGCATGGCGGAAATAAAACGAATTGGAAGTAAGAATCAGGTAGGGTTGAAGCACTTGCGTTTCCGTGGTAATCAAGACTTTTCGAGCAATCTACTGTTGTATCCTACTATCCATGTGTACCGTGTTTACACCAGTATTTGTGAAGAGGCATGGTCCGGAGGAGCGACGAATGTCCCGGTTGACGAATAATCATCCGGAAAGGTAAGTTGTGATAACCGTAGCCTAAGCTTCAGTCCATTACCAGATTGGCGAACCGTGTGTCAATGTGAGTAAGTTCCAGCGTCGTTGAGTATGGATCAGCCAGAGTCATTCCATGAATCAGAGGGTGCGAACCGATGTGTCCGAAATTCTCAAGAACCATGGGGAATGGACAGACGCTGGCCATAGAAACGGCAAGACGGGGACCTACCGAAAATGCAAAAGTAAATGGATTCCAAAAGCACAGAGGGTGGAGGGTATACAAGCTTAAGGCATATATATTCGTTGCCAAAAATACTTGCTGTTTGGCTGCCACTTGTCCGTTGCCCGTTACTTCCCAGGATTTCCAGATTTACATCCGACAAAACAAGAAGGTTTATCCGCTGGGACTGATGGACTAACTCACAATAGCCAGATGGTTTCAACGCCTGATCTTTTCTCCGGGAGATGAAGAACCCACACATCGTTCCAAATGGAGCTTCTGCCGCCATTCTGCAGGTGCTACCTTCACGGGTCTAAACAAATGGGTTTAGCTCGCCTCGTACTCCCAGTAGAACAATTTACTCACCTGGAATAATGTATTTACATAGATCCACTGTTCCACAATCGAAGACAGACAATTCTGGCGTGATTACCTTCATTGCCTCAAACATTCCGATTCTCCAGTCACCTGGAGCTTTTCTGATGTCATTTCACGGACAGCATTACGCGCGTATAAGCGGCTTTTTCGATGATCTTTCATGAAGTTTTCACTTGGATATGGAGACAATTATACTTACATTTGAAGGAATTACTGGTCAACTTTGAGGAGAATAGCAATGTTCCTGTTATGGACGTACTTAGACATAAGAAACAACTGCACTCACCATCCCTATGACAAGTCCAGCATGGATAACTGGACAAGGGTTGCGAGCCGGACAATATAATAGAAAAAGCCGGCCTCTATTAACAATGTGTTTACTCACCTGCATCATTATCATTCGACTCTGCGACACTTTTACATCAGTGACCGACTTCAACGACTACTGCCGGATAATTACTAAGCCATTCGGCCAACGAAGGAGGAATTTTGGCCTTCAACCGACTGCGAATAATAGATTGCAAAATCCGTCTATACGATGCATAGCCGACTAGCGCTACAGTTCAACGGAAGCTACAACAGTGTTCCAGGACGTGGTGGGTTTTCGCCTGGCAAGCGTTCTCCCTATACAAAGCCACAAATGTCCGCTTAACAACACTGCAACGTGGCGGATGTGACTCGCCACAAAATAAAGTCACAGCTATACATTTCACACGGACGCGGTACACAGCCTTCTACATCCAACCTGTGCAACTGATTTTACTATGAAGAATGCTTTAATGGAGTACAGATCATCCCGGATTCGTAGTGGTCATTGATTGCACCAAAACCTTGGTTGGGCTCCTGTGCTCATGGATCACTACATGGCAAATTTACCCCCACTTGTATCTTGACGCAACAGATTTTGCGCGCCACTGCGATATCATGGTCCTTGATCTGACTATTACCTGACAATATGCCCGCTCATATGGACTACATCTTTTCGGTTATTCCTTTCATTAAAACGAAATGTTGTAATATTCCAAAGAAGCTATGCTTGTATGCATATTTGCTCATGCCTTTAGAGGTGTGTCTCGTTTTACAGAGAATATACCATTTATTTATTTATTTATGTGTTCTTAACGTACGATTCAGCAAAGAATCATGCAAGCTGATGCCGTTGCTATTAGATGAAGTGAACACATGAGAATAAAGTGTCAGTCTGAACACAAAATGGGGATAAAAAGTAAGAGAATGCAATCGTTGATGCGAAGAGGTTGACAGACGCGGTTGTGTCTGGCCTAGGGACTCAGAGAACTGGTAGCAAGTAATGGTAAGTTGAATTCACGAAGGACCTATATTGGTAGGTCAAAGAACAGCTTAGACAGAGGAAGGAAAGAAAATATATGGTGCCTAGATGCCTTCAGTAGTACTGCTGTCGAACATAGACAACACGTAGACAGATACACTCAGTGTGGGAGGCCTGCAAATATATAAAAGGAAGTGACCACAAGCTTTTAGGCTCTTCGAATCCTATCAGTTATACTAGATTGATAATGTGGAGACCAGAAGCTGCCGGAAAAGTTAATTTGTATGGAAGAAGGTAAGCTAAACTGTAAGGCCAAACAGAATTCAAGCATGAGGTGGAAGGAAAAACGTTGCGGTGAGCGATGCGGCATCATAATTCCAATAGAAGCCTGTAATGATTAATAGGAATGAAGCACCTGCTAACTGGATCTTCGAGGCTAATTAGTCATACTATAGTGACACACATGAAGTTTAGGTGCAACAGAATATGACAGTAAAATTCAAGAGAAGGTAATAATAATAATAATAATAATAATAATAATAATGAAAAGTTAAAGATGCCTCATGCAGGAGGTAAAAGACTGAAAATGTATGCATGTCGGTTGGCTGGGAGATATGTGGCATGACACTCCAACTAGAAGCCTGTAATCAGTAAATGGATTGGACTACGGCCTAGATGGATCTAAAGAGCTGAGTAGGTATAGCAGATGGAACTAGATGGAGCTAGGAAGTAGCAAGTGTCTAAGTTCAGGTTCCGGAAATAGTTGATAATAAAAATGTTAGTCCACAGAGACCTCAAGCCTGAGATGAAGAAATGCATAGGTTAAGAAGTAGGATGGTTGTGACCGCCGCGGCCTCGCAATCTAAAAGGAAGCCTGTAAAGATAAAATAGATATGCTGTTTAAGCTAGGTGACCGTTCGAGGATTGCAGTCATATTAGTTAAACAGGTGGAGTAATGTAGCGACAGGCACCAACGTTTGGTATCCGGAAGGAGATAATAATAATAAGAAGGTAATGGCACAGATACTTCATGCGTAAAATGAAGAAATGAATACGTTGGTAATTCGGATGCTGTGATGCATGCGGCGTCACAATGTAAATAGTAATCTGCCAACAAAGGAATAAGTCGCATCCGAGGTGGCGCTTTAGGGAGTAAGTCCTACTAGGAATAAACAGATTAATAGAAGCGGCGGATAGAACATTCACAACCCGGCGTGGGAAACTGATGAGAATGTAAGGCCGAGGTATTCTCTAGCTTGAGGTGAAATAAAGCAAACTTTGGCTAGTCGGATGGTAGTGAGCCATACGGCAGCAAAATCAAGGTGGAAGCCCATGGAGATGAAATGGGAATGGACCACATGATAGGCGGCCCTACAGTGCTGAATAGACTACCTAGAGTAAACTAGGTGCTGCTAGAGGCCAGCAAGCATCAACTTGCAGCATGCGGAACTAGATGATAACTTGAAAGTAAGGCCATGGGACATCAAGCGTGGAGCGGAGGAATGAAAACAGTAGCAAGTCGGATGCCTCTGCGCCATACCACGTCGCAAATCCAAATGGAAATTCGTCAATATGGAATGGGAGTCAGCCGGGAGCTTAGCGGCTATCTAAAGCTAAGCCAACATATTGAAGTACAATAGTTGGGTAGTAAAGTAGCGGACAAAGAAATTCAGAATCCCGAAGCCGACGCTGATTAGAATAAAAAGTCCTGGTACTAATAAGCATGAGGTACAAGGACGAAAATGTCGGCAGGTCGCATGGTCACGCGTTATGCAGCATCAAAATTTAAATGGACCTCGGCGTAAGGTGTGAGGATTAAAGTTTCGGCAAGCCGGGTGGTTGTGGGCTCTGATGAAGCACAAGGTAAATGGAAGGCTGTAAAGCTAAACTGGGAATGTGCCTCAGGGTAGGTAGCCGTTCGTGGCTTAGCAGCCATACTAAAGTTCAAGCCATGGAGTTTAGAAGCAGCAGGAAATGGCATTTAGATTCCGGAAGGAGGAACTAATAAGGATGCGGTGCCAAAGGAACCTCAGCATGAATTGCGGGTATTAAAATATCGGCAAGCCTGGTGGTTGTGAGCTATGCTACATTACAATATCAATGAAAAGCTGTAAAGATAAAATGGTAATGTACCTCAGGGTAGGCGGCCGTTCGAGGCTTAGCAGTCCCACTAGAGTTAAGGCGATGGAGCTTAGAAGTAACAGAACATAGCATTTAGGTTCCGGACGGTGGTAATAATAAGCATGCAGTTCCAAAGAGACCTCAGCATGAGGTGCGGGGATCAAACCTACGGCAAACCAGGTGGCTGTGAGCTATGCTGCAGCACAATACAAATGGCAAGCTGTAGAGATAAAATGGGAATGTGCCTGAGGGTAGGTGGCCGTTTGAGGCCTAGCAATCATAATAGTTAAACTGACTGTGCTATGTGGCGACAAGTATCAACGTTTGGAATCCGGAAGGAGCGAATAAAAGCTATGCAGATCCGTAGGGACCTCAAGCATGGGGCGGAGGAAGGAAAATTATGGAAAATCGGATGAGAATAAGCGTTGGGGTAACACAAGCTAAATGGAAGACTGTAAGTATGGAATGGAGGTCAGCCAAGATTTGGTGCCTAACTAGTGCTTGGTAGACATACGAGAGTGTAACAAATAGAGAGTTGAGGCAGCGGACAACGACATACAGGTGGTCAACTTCTAATACTGGGGAAATAAGTGCGACATTGGTCCGATAGACGGGGATGTAAACACTACACAGCACGGTGTATTTAAGAAGTAGAAGTAGAATAGAGCCATATAGGGAATAGAATAAGCAGTGATGTGAATTAGTGAGGCAGACTTTAATATAAGCCAAAACCACGATAGGGAAGCCGAGAGGCAAAACACAGACTGAGACGGAGATTTCAATTAGGATAAGAAGGACCATGCATACGGATTATGAATCAGGCGGAGACAAGTTTTACAAGGCCGTCGCCTTTACCAACGGGCACCTTGGTCAACTACAGTCGGTGCGCATAAGAACAGAAGCATTGGTTGGGGAACCATGGGTATTTGGAGCTTCAGAGGCCGGACTGGTCCAAGTGGAAACAAGGCCTTTGACGAGGTGGACGGGTTGCTTAAAGGAAGTCGTGGCTCAACGTTTTGGAAGCTGCAGAAAGTGAAATAGTTTTGTCGGAGAGACCGAAGTCCTGTGACGCTTAGAAGCACTGCAGTCCGTTTAGGGGAAGATAGAAAGGTTAAAAGAGCAGAGACTACAGAAAACGCCGTGTTGCGTGGTTACAATGGGGTGGGAGATCGTTGGAGGTCAGGAACACAGGGTGGATATAAGCTTATTTGCTACAGATTGTTTGGTCTAGTCTCTCACAGCTCGTCTTCCGTGCCCTTGGAGGATTAATAGTTCCCAAGCTGTGTTTAAGTCGGGGAACCTTCTTATAGCATGCTTGAAGTGCCTATGGCTCGCACATGCTCAGATTTATCTAGTTGCCGAGCAAACTTGTTCCATGTATTTGCGCATCTGTAAAGGAAGAAATTATGGCGTATGCCTCAGCGAGCAGCCGGCAGACTGAATAACTATGTCGCTTTGCGCAGCTGCCATCTGGTGGGCCCCGCCGTTCGGAAGTATCGTGTCAGGTGCATTTCCGACTTTTTCGTAAGATTGCGTAGAAACGTAAGTTTTGTCTTGAACCTTGGTAGCCACAGCGGGTCTAATCCCAGTTGAACACACCAACCACGGTAGTTCAGCGTGGTTGAGCCCACTAGACGTTCGTTGAAGGAACGCTGTACGTTCTCCAGTGCAATCCCGTCACACTTGCTTGAGTTTGTATGGACTATAGCGCAGTATTCAAGAATTAGCCTGGCACACGAAGTATAATCTGCCAGCCGAGATTACAAGAGCTACATGGAGCTGCAGATATAGCCTATTAACGACTCAGCTTTGGCTGCACTATGGCTTACTTGTTCCGCAAAGTTAAGGGAGCTGGAGTGGTGGACCACCAGAACACGAACAGCGTGGCTGACAATGGGAGGATCGCTACTGAGGGTGATGGTGTTCGGTGACACTGTGCAGCTATAATCATAAATAGTCTTTTCCTGGGGAACTTTGAGCTTCCATATTGTGCGCTAGCTTTATAGAGCCCTAGGGTCGCTTCCTATTGTAGATACGTTGTATTTCATATCTTCGGAGCCGAGCCAAAATACGACTTTATGGTATTCCGCGAACAGGTATGGTGTACCTTAACGAAAGTCTTTGAAGAGGGCACTGACGTAGGGTAAAGGGAACATAGGCCCAGGACATTTACTTGAAAGAGTCCACCAGTGATCGGTTTCCCGAAAGACATCCAGTCGCCCAGGCACACAGATGGTGTTTGATTTGCTGAGTAGGATATAAACCTGAAGAGAAGCCTAACGTCGATTCTAAAAGAGGCGTGCTTGGTCAATAATTTCAGTTGTGGGACGCTTTGGAAGGCTTTCTACCTGTCGAGGAAGATGACGAGTAGTTTATGCCCTAAGTATATTATATCTTATGTTGGTTACCACCCAAACTTACATGTACGGCAAGATTTCGCGGGCAGAAACCCGTGCTGAGACCTAGTAATGAGATTTCGAGGCAACAAAGTTTGGGAATTGCCTCTTTTGTCAGGCTCTCGATGGGCGTACGGCTGAGTGGACTCTTATTGTCTATATCGAGTTGGGATCCTCATTCGTATCGTGGTAGGACTACAGGGTGCTTAAATTCAGTGGTGAAGGTATGGGTGGTATTGGAGTCTAAATATGTTAAGGAGAATAACTGGAACATCTGGATCTCCTAGAATCAGCACGACGGATGGAGCACCATCAGGACCGGAGTATTGACACTTTGATTATACGAATAACTCGTAGGTAGCATGCGATGCTATGCAGCTTCTCGACGGTGAGCTGGGGTGTTGTGGGCCATGTCGCCCAGTAGGTGACCGAAAAAGAGTTGCAAATGTGCTTGTTGATGCAAGCACAAAGTTGGGCAGGGTCAGTAATTCGATTGCTATTAGGAAGGGATATTGAAGCACTTGTTTAAGCAATGTTGTTCATTCTGCGATTTATCAATTGGGCAAGCGCTTGAACTTTGCTGTTGGTGTTCATTGCTGTGTGCTACGCAGATGTGACAGACGTAGCCTGTAGGTTTCTCCACGTTGTTACGGTGTTGTTCATGCGCATTATTATGTGGAAGTGTTTTGTCTAGTTGTAGCTAAAGCGCATTTGTTTAGTCTGTTTAAGCCATTATGTGTATCAGCAACACCCTTCGGTTTCTTCGGTTTCCTGCTGCTCTGCGTAGAGGCGCCCAGGTCAGAACAGAACAACATGTGCTCAAACGTCACTTGGCTAGCCATATCTGTCTGCTGCCAGAAAGAAAGCATCCAAATTAAAAGATCGTAGAAGAGTTAAAAGCTTTCCAAATCGACGTGTTGAAGAGGACGAACGTAGCCGCTGGGGTAGAGCTTGTAGTGCTTGGTTGCGGGCGGTCTGAATGTCAGCTTTACTGCGTTATGACACTAGGATGGAGCATGTCAAGCACACAAACTTGTGCGTGCTTGATGCCTTTCGTGAATATTAACTAGGCCACTAGACTTTTGGGTGGTTTCATGAACATTTTGAGTCCAGTCGTATGCAAAGATAAGGTCGACAAACGCTCTATACTGCGGAGGTGAAGACAGGATAGACCACCCAATTTGCCGCATATTAAAGTCACCGCAGTTTATCTTAAGGCGTGCGGTTATCAGCAAAATTTCGGCGAAGAGCTTGACCTGTTTGTTAATTTTGGCTGTTGAGATATGTGGTCGGGTGTAGGCGCAAGCAATGAGACGGTCAAAGTGTTCACCATCAGCTTGAATCCATATGGAGTCTTCCGGGTTACCTAAAGTTTTGACGTGGAAGGAGGATGTATGAAAGGCTTTGCTGACGTAGAGGAGGCATTTTGCGCACCGTCGCTTATAGCATCCACTGCAAGAGGGAAGCGTAGGTGGTTACGTGAGTCAGAGGAACTGGCAGAGTGTCAGGTCTCTATGATTAGGACCAGCTGTGCTTTGGACATACTAACAAGCAGGCCCAGGAGATGAATCTTTTGCTTAATAGACCTGTCTTTGATGTGAAGCATATTATGTATCCTCAGGTTACTAGAAGCGCCGAGGTGGGATGCAGTATTAATTGCTGAAGCACCTGTTGGTGGCTGGTTATTGGTTGAGTTACTGAAATTGTGTGACCGTCCAGCAGCAGCCGAGGCGATCCAGAATGTGGTAAAGAGCCTGCTTGCATGCATGCCTTGGGATGCATGCCGGGTTGGTCAGTGGGAGTTAATGGGAGAAGTTGAGAGTCGTATGGTGCAGCGAGCCGACGGAAATAATCTGGAGCTGACTGAGGATGTATATGACCTGAGAGATCTGGCCCCAAGTCGGTCGTGAGGGTAACGTTTAGTGGAACCGTCCGAAGACCTAGGACAGCTTGCTTGGCCTCAGTAGCAACATGTATATGAATCGAGTCAGGTGGTAGACAGCCGCTGTTTGGCCCTGGCGGGCTTGGAGAGGATGCCCGCAACTTGCGGCGTTCCGTAAAGAAAACGCGGAAATTCTCGGCATGGTTTGCGGCACGATGGTGTATTGCTAAAGGAGTGTTGACGGACGTGGTGGAGTGGGTAAATGAGGGGAGCGTGGCATATGCAGAATTCATCTGTTCGTTGTGCCCGGGGGATTCGCCCTTGGGTTGCGGTGTGGTCAACTGTATCAAATTTTGCGCGGGGTATGGAGCCGCACAGCTGGTCCTAGGGTTCTGAGAAGGTGGTCCTTACGTTGCTTCTGCTCAATCCTGACTGTCACTGTGAGACCGATTCATACCGAGAGGGAATTTGCCTAAGCATGCTCGGACGACTTGTGTTCGCTGTATTTGTATAGTTGGTCTGGACGACATAGTCAATTGAGCTGTGCCCGCGCAGCATTGCAGTTCGGTCGGTGGTGTAGCGAAATATATGCGGGTCGGGATACGCATCGCGGGGCTTGAGGTGCTGCGTAGCTAATTCTTACGTTGAGCCCCTTCAGTCCTGGCCGACGCTGTAATAGACTTCGCTTCGTAACGTGGGGCGGAGGCCAACTTGAGGTTGGACGATTAGTCTTGCCTGTATTCTCGTGACTAATTTCTTCGAGATATCCATTTGGGTTTTGCCGGAGGGGCGTTGCAGGTCGGCCGGCAGTGTAGGGAAGTTTGGGTTAGTCCAATTATCCGTTGCTGAGCCAGGGGTTAGGGGAGGTAGTCCTTCTGATGTGGCTGCACCACCTTGGCTGCCGCTGTACTAGGCTTCGGCCCAAACGCGTAACCTAGGGGCAAGCTTTCTCTGCTAAAAGGGGGCATTACCTTGGTCGTTTTAGTGCGTTTGGGCATTTCTTCGTTGTCGTACCTTTGTGGTTTTGAAGGGAACCGAGGAGACACAGTTATCAAACACCGCGCGTTTAAGCAGCTAAGCCTTTAGCACCTTGTCAGCTTTAGGAGGCGCAGGATCTTTTACGATACAGGAAAACTGAGTAAATGATGAAGCCCATGCTATCCAGTTGAATGTCCTTGTAATGTATGTCAGGCAAGCTGATGGGCTTTTTGCTGCGTTATGTCCCATCCATGGTGGCACCCAAGGTGATGTAGCTTTTACCTTATCTTTATTTGCGGGTACCCATTATTGCGATAAGATCTAATTGTCGGTGTGACAAGCCCATGTCAACCATGTAAGCCGTTGATGAGCTTGCTGTTGGAGTTGCCTTCCTATGCATACTAGTTAAGTGCATGCCCGATATATATGTCCTTATGCAAATGCGCCGACTAATCCAGTCTTACCCGATCGGCCTCCTGCTCACCGCATTCATCCAGACTTCTGAGACGTCACCTTTCCTAGTTCGGCTGACTCAACTACCCGATTACATTACCTGGAGAGCCTCGGGGGCTTTTGCCAACTTTCGCAAATAAACCTTTCTCATCCTGACCGTAACTTTTATTATCGCGCTCTGTTTTCATTTATTCTTCAACTGGAGTGCCAGATCTCAAAGCCCGGCGGTGACCTAGTCCCACTGACTAGCTTCTTTCTCTCTGACTGCTCCTATGCTACCCAGACTTAAGCGGTATACGCTATGCAGACTCAACGCTCTTGTTCCCCTACCCCGTGAGGCTGCTAGACTCGTTCACCCTCTATCGTTGCGGCCCTTTTCCTGCCTTTATTGTACGTGCTATTCCTACGCGCCGACTAATCCAGTCTCGCCAGATCGGCCACTTGTTATCCGATTTCACTCAGAGTTCTTCGACGTTACAAACCTTGGTTCGGCTGACCCAACTTTTTGTTTACATCACCTGGAAAGCCTCGTGCGCTCCTCCACTCTTTATCAATAAACTTTTCTCTTCCCGTTCCTAACCTTTTCTTATCATTATCTATGTTCTCAATCTTTCTTCCATCGGAGGACCAGTTCTCACTGCCCTGCTGTGGGTCTAGTCTTACTTGACCAGTCCATTTCCCTCTGACTGCTTCCATGCTACCTAGAATTAGCGATATTTGCTCCACAGGCTCAACACTATGTTTCCCATACTTCTAGAACCTGCTTGACTTGTTCACTTTTTACTGTTATAGCTTTTTCACATTACCTCTCTTGGTTCGGCCGACCTAATGTTTCTGCTTACATTACTTGGAGAGCATGGTGGGCTTTTCCACACTTTACCCATAAACCATTCTTATCTCGAACCTCACCTTTAGCAGTAAACCTTTTTCATCCTGACTTTCATCTCCTTGCTGCGCTCTTTGTTTTCAATTCTTCAAACGGGCAGCCAAATCTCAGTGCTCTTCCTTAACCTAGCCTCATCTAACTAGTCTGCTTCTCTGTGACCTCTTCCAGTCCACCGGGATGTTAACGGTCTAGACTCTGCAGTCTCAATGCTGTTTTATTACCTCAAGTATCTGCTGAACTTACTCATCCAATGTCAAAACAGCCTCTTCCCTCTCTTTTCTACCCTTTACTGCTGATCCTCTCTATTTTCTTTCCATTTTATCTGTACGACTCAATCTCAATGCACCGATTAATCAAGTGTCGTCTGATCGGTTTCCCTCACTTCGAGAGGCTTGCCGGACCTAATCACCCCTGTATAGTATAGCCTCTTTGATATTTAACCTGTCTATTTCCGCTGACCCTCCCCACAGTTGTTCTCACCACAATTGTACGACCCAATCTCAGTGCGCCGACTAATCTATTCTTATCTGAACGTTCTTCTGCCCTCCTATTACTCCCAGATGTCCGTGCCATTTCCGACCATGGTCTGGCAGCGACTTCGCTCTCTTCCACTTGCGTCTAGACCCCTGTTGCTTTTATTTTCCTCTTATCCATGGCCTTCTCTGTTATTGCGCTCCATTTTTATTCCCACGGCTTACACTCATTGCGCCGAACCAAGTTATCCTCGTGCGTATGGTCTCCTCCGCTCCGACCTCGCTCCTGATTACTGGCGGCACTCGGACCATTGCTAAGTGTTTCTTGACTAGTACTTCCATTAGTATGCTCACCTTACCTCTCTTCATATGCCTCTGCTCTTTACCTTAGGTTCGCATTTGCCTGTTAATGTGACCGTACGTGGGATAACGACTCCCAATGCACGGCAGTTTTGGCCCTCTGTGACTCTTTTCTCTAGATTCTGACGGCTTTTGGACTGTGGAATCATGAGCGCTTTAGCGTAATTACTCTCACGAATTACTCTTCGCACTGCCGTCCGCCTTCACCCGCTCCTTGCCGATTCTTTGAATTTCCTTTTCCTCTTGGAACGTTGCTTTACGTACTGTTGCTCCCGCATTCGGTCTCAACCTAGTTCGCCTTAGTTTCACCTAAGGTGCCTCTCGCATTCGGACTGCTGTCATCATCATCGGTTTATCTGTTCCTCTCCAACAATCGTATTATTCGCTCAATTCTGTAAACGCGCTTTGTTATATCAGCCTCTTGATCCTGCGCGCACAGCACCTTCTTCCTACCTAGTAGTTATATTCTGAGCCACACCAGCGACGTGATGTATAGAACGCACTTGCAAATCATGTATACTAAGCAAAATTACATAGGTTTTAATGTATCGTAGGTACTGTTGCGCGCCACCAGACTTTTGGTAGTGCTTCTTGGTTCACGGCTGTCTGTCTGTTTGTATGCCACTTGTCCGTTGCCAGCTTTTCCCAAGATTTCCAGTTACATCGGCCAAACAAGAAGGGTTATCCACCGGGACTGGCTGACTCATTCTCAATAGCCAGCTGGCTTAAACACTTGATCCTTCCTCTGAGAGACTAAAGAACGCACTCACCGTTACAAATGGATCTCATTCCGCCAATTTAGAGACGCCACTTCACGGGGTCTAAACAAATGGGTTTGGCTCGCCTCGTACTCACAGTATCACAATTCACTCACCTGAAATACCTACATGGATCCCATGTTCCACAACGGAAGCCAAACAACGATGGCGAGATTATCTCGGTTAGCTGTGCTCATTCTCACCAACATTCAAAAAATTAGTTATGGTGCCATATATTTCCGAAAGAACACTCCGATTCACCATTCACCCCTAGCTTTTCCGATGTCATTCCACGGACAGTTTTACTGTCGTATAATTGGCTTTTCGATGGCCTTTCATGGATTTTTCATTTGACCATGGAGCCAAGTACACTCACTTTTATTTGAAGGAATACCGATTCCGTTTTGCGGAGTTAGAAACTTGTAGCGATCCAGCACTGGACAACGCAATGACATTTTTGCCTGTTATGGACGTATTTGGCTACGAGGAACAACTGCACTCACCATTCCCATGACAAGTCCAGGGTGGATATCTGAACACGGGTTACGAACCAGACAAGTATAAAACGGAAAAAGACAGCCTCTATTAACAATATTTTACTCACCTGCACCATTTATCATTTGACTTTGCGACTCTTTTGAATTATTGACTGGTTTCAACGGCTACTGCTGGTACACTACCAAGCCATTCGGTCAACCAAGGAAGAATTCTGGCTGCCAAACGACTGCGAATAATAAAGGGCAAAATCGGTCTGTACGGTGTATAGCCGGTTAGCACTGCTGTTCAACGGAAGCTACGGCAGTGTTCCAGGACGTGGTGGGTTTTCGCCTGGCAAGCGTTCTCCCTATAAAAAGGCCCAAAATGTCTGCTTAACAACACTGCAACGTGGCGGATGTGACTCGCCACTGAATAAAGTCACAGCTGAACATTTTACACTGTCGCAGTCCTCACTTCTACATACAACCTGTGCAGCTGATTTTACTTTGAAGAATGCTTTGATGGAGCACAGAACATTCCGATTTCTTAATGCTCCTTGATTGCACCAAAACCTTGTTTGGGCTCCTAGGCTCATGGATTATTACATGGCTAATTCACGCCCAACTTGTATCTTGACACAACTGTTATGACTGACTTTTACGCGCCACGGCGCCATCATGTTTCTTGGTCTGACTATTACCTGACAAACTGCTCACTCGTATGGACTACATCTCTTCTGTTATATCTTTCATTAAAAAGAAATGTTTTGCTATTCCAAAGAAGCTATGTTTGTGTGCATATTTGATCGCGCCTTCATAGGTGTGCCTCGTTTTACCGAGAGTATACCATTTATTTATTAATATTGGTGTCAAATGGGCGGTATTATTGGTAATTACCTTGGCAATGGTCGTGGCAGCGGGTACTGGAGACCATTCAGTAATGCTTCGCCTGCGTGGCTGTTTGAGAGGTTTCAGGAGAAAATGTAAGTGGTAGTTGGACAGTGGTTGGGATTATAATAGGTTTTCATATTAAGGGAATTGCGCAGACTCTGCTTAATTGGAGTCCGCCCATTTGACCTGAGCGCCATGTGCAGTGGCGCCATGTCCTGTTTAATCAAGTTGGGCTCGGGATTTGCATGCTGTCGTACATAAACTTGTGGTCTGGAAAGCTTTTGGTATGCCCTTGGCTACTCAACTTGATGACAATGGGAGGGAAGCATTTTCTTTTTCCTTTTTCGGAGGCGGCTACATGAGCAGCAATCCCGAAACATTTTGCAGACACCTGGAATTGAGCGCGTCGCTATCCTAAGTGGCATGTGTTCATACACATTAACTATTATTTCATTACGAGCGCGGATGAATCGTTCGTGGACTTTGGTTGCAAGATCCGTGAACAGTAAATCCACTGCGTTAAAACCTTTCACTTTGTCAGCTTTATGTACAGCCGATAGATGGGCTAGTCGTATAATTTTCACTATTCGTCGGTTGATATGTTGCATTTCTGATTTCACCGAGCGTAGCGCAGGTTCGCTGTTTTGAACCTTAAGAAGCGCGTCTGTAAGATGGTTTTGCTCTCCTGCCTCACAGTCAACAGGTAAAGGCAACGGACAGTTTAGCGGTACCGATTTTAGTACCGTTTCTGACGTTTTCTCCTTGTCTAGTGCATCCGTCTGTGGATAGGAAAGGAGCACAAAGAAAAGAGCTAAATTTCCTGGTATAGGGGTCGCAGTGTTACCGAGTGTCATCCGTTTAGTTGGGTTATGTCTTACTGTCGGTAGTGTTGGTGCTTAGACAACAGTATACACAAGTGACTAGTAGTGCACTTGTTCTTTTGGGCGCTGACGCGGCGTCTTCTTATGATCATAGCTCGGTTCTATTGCACTTCTTTACACTATATGACAAAAGTCAGGTTCTTTTGCTAGCGTTTGTTCAAAAACTTGTTTTCATTGTTACTTAGGTAAAAATCTCAGTACGTTATGACAGATTTCGTGTCACGGAGTAAAGGACCATTCCGTAGTAAAGGAAAGCCTTTGCTATCACAACCTTCACGTTTCCGAATTCCGTTCCGCTAAAACGAACCCTAAACCTGCCACTGTCACACAGGCTAGTTGGAAATCCAAACCTTCCTAACAACCACTTAGATTTATCCTGGCCGTCCGTGCATATGTTTCTGGTGTACTTGGCTCCAACGCCTGCTGCACGTTATGCGCAGTGGTGGGCGAATAACTTGATCATAAAGGAGCTCAACGGTAGTCTAAACCCCATAAATAGTCACCACCAATAGCCTTAACGGTTTTCATCATTTTCGTTACCGCAATCACAACACCCAGAAGGCCTCATCCGGCTCAGTCGCACGCAGCTTCAACATGCTAAGACTAGGATTCTAAAGGCAAAAGGCATTTATCCATTCCTGATTAGTTCCTGACTTATTTCCGTTCTTTCACTGACACAGGGTTAAAGGCTGCATGCACAAACCGGTAGCTGCACCCCTCCGGCTTCCCTTCTTCAATAGCCACTTGGTCGAGGCTCAAAAAGCTCAAAAAAGAGTACAGCCTCGCCTACTGACTGGCAGGTGCGCTAATCCGTAGATATTGCTCATATAGGATATCGCAGGACAATAACGCATCCATCCGAGCAGGCAAACTCCAGTCCATACATCTTATGAAAGGTTATGCCTTTCATTAAAACGAAATATTTTACTATTCCAAAGAAGCTGTGCTTATGTGCATATTTGATCGCGCCTTCACCGGTGTGTCTCGTTTTACCGATCATATACCAGTTATTTACTGAAATAAATAGATAAATAAACAGGTATAATTCTAGACCTGCTAGAGGCTGCACCCTAAAGGGTTCAGATCAATGCTTACATAAATCCGATGCTCTTGCATGGAAGTAGGTAAAATATAAGTATATGTTCATCGTCAGCAGTTACAAATGCATTGGCATTGTTTGATATACAGCTACTGGGTCGCAGGCGCCCACCTTGCCTTTTTTCTGGTTCCTGCGGGTGATATTGAACTCCTTGTTCTTTTGTGAAAACTTCGCAGAGGTGTAGTTGTGCCTTTTCTCCTTGAACAGAATCCAATTCGCCGAAGTGCACTTTAAATTGATCGCACATTAATTGGCCACTCAGTTGCCCCAATTGTGCGCACATGGAAGAAATGAGTGAAGGGATTATACGGCATACGAAAAGTTAAAACATTCCGATAAATGCGGACAAAAAGAGAATCAATTTGTTAAGAGAGAAAATAAAGCTGCGTGTTTCAGTCGAAAAATACCAATTAACAAAAAAGTACAGCCCTACTTTTCATACGCTGATATTGCTCTCCGGCGCAAAATTTCAACCTGAGTTATTCTCAGATAAAAGAATAAGCCTTTCTACAGTTAGAGTACCGCTTAAAGGGGCACAAAATTACACTGTCCTGGACCAGCTTTAGCGCCTGAATACGTTGAACGTAAAAGCAACACAATACGTGCAGAAGTTTGCGAGGTATTCGCAATTAAATGATGGACTACGAAGAAGGGCCATTTTATTTTTCGCTAACAAAGTGCTTCTGCTTTGCAAGCAGATAGCAGAAAAAAGAAAAGAAAATATTAAAAGTAGGGAAGCGGCGTATGTTCTAGATAGGCATAGCTATCCAGTAATGCTCTAATTAGCCCGTAATACCCTGCGACAACTACGGACTGCGCAGGTGGCCGAAAAGTAAACTTTGCAGGCATACATGACAAATATATTCAGATAAGGGATGATCTTGCGCTAAAACGCTAGAAATCCTGCAAGGAATATTATATCTACAAGGGAATTGCTGGGAGCTTGTAGTTAACTCACAGTTAGAAGGCTACAGCATACCAGTTTCACTGGATACTGAGCCACATAAACAACCAGTAAAATAGAGTTTAGCATTTTTTAAGCCTCTTAGAGCTCTCTAAAGCTTACAACAAGCCCGCATGAGCCAGGTCTACCTGAGTAACCCAGGGGATCTTTCAGATCCGTTGACAGATTTCGGCCTACAAAAGACACACATTACTTAGCTAAACATCACAAGATTTATCCCTTAGAGCCGATTTTCTCTATTCATGAGGCTCTGTCTTCCTAACGTCAGTGAGCTATAGGAGCCTGCCACCAAAAATAAAGAAATAAGCATGGGAAATTTTAGTAAAATTTAGCTAATTGCATTTGGGCGTGAAATCGGTTTTGGTCTACATTGGTTGGGGGCTTTAACAACTCTACTTCTGGTGGTTGAGCTTGCTCATACTTGAGGTATTGTTATGCCTCATGTGTAGATGCACACTATTGTGCAGCTCTTTGATGAATTTCGCTTTATTTCTCTCCATTTTTAAGTTCCGAATATAGTGCCGGTGGTGTTCATCCAGTTGGCAATGTTAACTGGGACTCTAATGTCACACCGACTATTTCTTTTGTGAGTTTCTTGGCAAAAGCTAGTCGAGCACCCTAAGCAAAGAGCGAGAAATTAAATCAGGAGTAGAATAGTAACAAAAACCAGTGGGAGCTGGTCGTTCACCCGCCATTACGCATAGCGCATGGTAGGCTTTGGAGCCAGCTAAAAGAGAATTGACACACGGACGGCCAAGATGGGAAAGTGGTGATGGAAAGTTTCTGGTGCTCCAGCCAGCCAGTGTGACAGGGGCCTCTCTGTCATTGGTTAGCTTTCGTGCCAGTGAAATGAAATCTGGAAATGCGAGTGTTTTACGAGCAAAAGCAGTTAAAGAAGAGGATCTGGTTTTTCTTAATGCCTGTCTACTAGTGTTGACAATAGCGAAGGGCACATCTATGCGAGATAAAGCTAAGTATAGTGGGGCCAAGAGAGTATAAGTGGAGAGCAAAATGTCTGATTATTGGGTCTAGAACTTTTAAAGTGCGCTCATTGTCAACAATAAGAAAGATATATTTTTTATTTTGTGGCTTACCTACTGATAGTGTTTGGAAACTGCTGACTATAGTAACTAGTGCTCAGACTTAATGAAAAAGCTTCAATTAGGGCAACAACGCTAGAACCTGGCATTTCACATGAGGCTTAATGTTGTTAAAATGTTTTTAGTAGACGTGACTCATGGGTCACAAGTATAAGTATTCGCAAGAGACCTAGTGGACTAGGTATTTGGAAAATACTAAGGGGTAAAGATGGAGACGAAGGAACCAAATTGTAGAAGAGAAGGGAGAAGTGAAGTAAAGTTTGTCCGTTCGGATTGCATCCCCATTGCTATGCAATATCCTACCTGGTCAGTGCTTACAGGCTTACGATGCTCCCATTCAATAGTACTAGGCTGCTTTACGTGCTGATCTGTTGAGCAGTAAGAACTGGGCGTCGAGAAGGAGCTTTCAAAGGGTTTGAGCTACAGATTAGCGTTTCCAGGTTGCCTTTGCGGTAGCGCCTACTATTTCAAGACTTCCCATTTAACTAATTGTCGGTGGGAGCCAGTAAAGCGCTCAGCTACTACTGGGGTAGGCTGAATACCTTTTGTGGTCGGAGTAGCAGTCCTAACATCTGTAAGATGAGTGCAACTGATCGGGCCAAGATCTCTCACGTGGTGTGACAGGGACCGCAAAGTATGGGGAGGACCTGTGAGCCCAAGATGCTCCTGTCATGGAGCCTAGTTGAGCGCAATACAAAGTTGCGCTAGAGCTGACCAAAATGTGATCTATGCCCCATCGGGGCCGGTCTCAAAAAGGTTGTCATCTGAATCACAGATGTTGAAAAGGCGTCTTATGTTATCCAGGCACATAAACTTTCGTACCTCCTGCTTGAAAGTCTGTGGATTGTGAATCTCCCGCAGCTGTGAAGGTAATTTGTTCCAGATATTTACATAAGTGACAAGGAAGAAACGTGAACGTAGTTTCTTCCTCGCTGGCAGCGGGGCAACTGTGCAGTGCTTGTTTCGGAGGTTGAATTCTGATCCTCTTCTCAGTGTCAGGCTGGGGATATCACTGTGCACCGCTTGGTATATTAACTTATGTAAGAAGCACAGGTTTAAGATAATGCGCCGCTGCCATAGAGGCTGGAGTTTGAGATGGTTACACCTCTGTAGGTAAGTAAGCGCTGGGCCTTGTGGGGCTACTAGTTGGTGATACCGCCACTGAGCCTTTTCGAGCAATATGCGGTCTGATTTCCGCAAATTACTGAAGATAAAGGGGCAATATTCCAGCTGCGGACGAACATGACTGCGGTAAAGCTCCAACCGTGCTTCAGCCGAGTTAATGTGGCGGCCTATGTGGAAGACCATTCTGCGTGCTTTTGCTACCTGATACTGCACATTCTCTGAAAAGTTGAGGGTCATAGAATAGCGAATACCTAGGTCAGTAGCTAACGTTTTTAGTTGGATGGGCGTACCATTCAACGTAAACGCACCATCCGATATGGAGCATTTGTGGGTTAGGGATACTAGATTTATCAGCAGAGAATGTCATTTGCCAATTTTGACACCACGACTCTAAGGTCTTCAGGTCTTCACGGATCTCTTGTAGTGCGGATACTTTAGCGCTTGGTGGGAAGACATATACGACCTTTATATCGTCGGCAAAGAGGAATGGGCGACCATGGCGCAGGCTGCTACAGAAGTCGTTCAAATAAATCAAAAACAGGGTTGGACCAAGCACGCTGCCCTTCGCAACACCGCTGGAAACTGGGACAGGGATGGACTCAAAGGTGTGCTAGCCGTCACGGACTGCGTACGCCCAGGTAGGGAGGAGTTAAGCCAGTCAAGCAGAAGGGTGACTACACCGTAAGCCTTGAGTTTATGTAATAGGCGTTTATGGGGGACCCTATCAAACGCCTTCTGCATATCGAGGTATAGCGTGATAATCGTCAGACCTGAATCAATCGCGCCAGTGACCAGGTTGAGAAAATCTAGCTGGCAGGTTGCGCAGGATCGTGCGCTTAGAAAACCATGCTGTGACCTGCTAACGTGGCCTCCTGCATTCAAGCAGGCCATAAGCGCACGCTTAACCGAGTTCGCCATCACACGTGAGAGAATAGATGTGTGCTTTATGGGTCGGTAGTTGCTGACTTCCTGTACGGAGCCAACTTTATGGCGCGGTGTGATGACAGAGTGCTTCCAAGCCAATAGGTATTGGCCCTTCTCCATAGAGAGGTGTGAAGAGTTTCAAGAGGAGTATGGAAAGGTCATCGCCCCCATTCTTAAGTAGTATGGGTGGAATTCCATCAGGACCAAGTTTGGTGGATGGTTTTATGGTTTTGATAGCGGAACGGATGCCTTTTAGATCGAACTGAACTGTGGAGAGCAGCTGGTTTGTGGACACATCCAGCTCAGTAGTGACCGGGGACAGTTCTTCACACTGGGACTCTTTGAAGTAAGAGTTGAACATCTCACATATAGTCCGTGGATCTTCACTTGCTTTGCAAGGGCCGACGCGTATGGAAGTGATCTTTGCTCCATAATGAGGAGTGCGAGAACGCAGCAGCCAGCTGAGGTGCTTGGCTTTGTTTGCACTGGCCATGGCTGCTCTTTCTTGGGATGTTTTAATCAATACAGACCTGGACGATAGCTGGCTGGCAATCTCGTTGGCTCTCAGCACATGCGCAAAGTTGAACGTCTTGTAGTAGGAACGTCGTAGTTGCCTCAACCTTGCATGCAGCTTAGTTTGCCTCCTACTTTTTCCTGAACTTTTATTTAAAGGAGTAAATGGAGCCAATAGGTCTAGACAATAATGCAGTTCGCCATAAAATATTGCGGACGATTGCTCCAGGGAGTCGGACAGAAAGAACTGTTCCCAGTTCCTTGCTCGAATAATCGTGGCAAATGTGGGCCAGTCTATGGAGCTTATCGGCCGGTATATCTCAATGGCCTCTGATCTACTCGTACAGATTGCCGAT
>CALYDF020000067.1:110155-180570 GCA_944474145.2 Dicrocoelium dendriticum
GCACTTGCTCAGCTGCGAAACGGCAAATGTGCCGGCGGTGACGGGATCCCGCCTGAAGTATTGAAACACGGTGGACCTACGTTGTTGACTGCGCTACACCACTTGGTGCAACGCGTGTGGATTGAGGAGGAGGTGCCTCCTGAGCTGAAGGATGCCCTTGTGCTACCACTGTACAAGGGCAAAGGGAGCAAGCAATGTTGCACGAATTATCGTGGCATCAACTTGCTGAGTTGTGTGGGCAAGGTGATTGCCCGAATCCTGCTCAATCGCCTCGTCAGTCAGATTGTGGAACCTAACGTGGCGGAAGAGCAGTGTGGATTCCGTTCGGGTCGCAGCACCATCGATATGGTGTTTGCGGCTCGTCAGTTGCAAGAGAAGTGCAGAGAACGACGCCAGCTATTGTACTCGCTTTTTGTTGATTTCACCAAGGCATTTGATACGGTGAACCGCGAGGCATTGTGGCTGGTGTTGGGTAAGTTTGGTTGCCCGCGTAAGTTTGTAAGTTTAATTGAATGTCTGCACAGTGGTATGCGAGCGAGGGTGCAGCTGAGTGGACAGACCTCGGATGACTTTGCAGTTGTCTCTGGGGTGAAGCAAAGCTGTGTCTTAGCTCCTGCCTTGTTTAATATCTATCTTCATGCAATGTTGTCCCGTGCTTTTGATGCGGCTTGTGCTTACGGTGTTCGTGTGGAGCACCGTATTGATGGTGGGTTGCTGAACATCCGTCGTTTCGGTGCGAGAACTCTAGTCTGTGAGACAACTATCCGTATGTTGCTGTTTGCTGACGACTGTGCGTTGTTTTCACACAGCGCGGATGAGTTGCAGCACATGACTAGTGCTCTGGCTTCGACAGCGGCCAAATTCGGGCTCACCATCAACACAAGCAAAACTGTCTGTCTCTTTCAGCCTTCATCGGAGGTGCAATCTTCAATATTGCCGCGAATCAGCATTGGTGCTGAAGTATTGGAAACCACCTCCCGCTTTTGCTACCTTGGGAGTGTGATATCGACTGATCAACAGCTACACGTTGAGTTGCGTATTCGCGTGTCGAAGGCGGCAGCGGCATTCGGGAAGCTAGAGTACCGAGTGTGGAACAACCATCAGCTTACCATTGGCACGAAGCTGATGGTGTACAAATCCATGGTACTGTCCGTTCTTCTATACGGCAGTGAAACGTGGACGATGTACCGTCGGGATGTGCGATATCTCGAGCGGTTCCATCAGCAGTGTCTGCGACGAATTTTGCGGATCGGTTGGGGCGCCAGAGTCGCAGACACGGAAGTGTTGCGCCGAAGTGGGATGTATGCAGTGGACGGCATACTTTTACTGCGACACCTGAGATGGCTGGGTCATGTGAGCCGTATGGATTCGACGCGGATACCGAAACAACTTTTATACGGTCAGCTGAGTATTGGGAAGCGGCATGTGGGGAAACCAAAGTTACGTTACCAGGACATGATTAAAGTGAGCCTCACATGTTCTAATCTTGATTGCAGATCATGGGAATCGAAGGCGGTTGATCGGCGTGCATGGCGCGATCTAATCACGAAGGCCGTTGCTGAAGTGCGGGAGAAAGCCCTCATGCATGCAGAGAAGAAGCGGCAGTTGCGGAAGCGGCAAGCACCGATGAATTGTATTCCATCGACATCGAGCGCATGGTGCTGTAGAACATGCGGTCGCGAGTGCCTTAGTCAGGCAGGCCTAGTGAGCCATGAGAGTGGTCACTCGGGACCACTGCCGAAGCGACGACGGGGCACGCAGTGAACGTAGGCAGCACCGGCGCAGCGTTTGTAGGCACGCTGAATTCGATTTACTAACCGAATGCTTGCATGCTAAGTCTCTTTATTTCAGGTGGTGGGTTTTCGGTTCTCTCCTAATGCCTTTCTTTCTCATATAAATGTCTAGTGGGCCATGAGCTATGCCATTAGGGCCACTACAGAAGCGACAACGGGTCCTGCAGAGAATTACGGCGAGCCGGCGCAGCGTTTGTAGGCACGCTGAATTCGATTTACTAACCGCGTGCTTGCATGCTGTCTCTTTATTTCAGGTGGTGGGTTTACAGTTTTTACCTTAATGCTTTTCTTTCTCATATAAATATCTCCCTGTACTCTATTTCATTAACTTGCACACATCGCCTAAGCCAATTGTATTCGATTTCCATAACATTTTTGCCTTCGTGGCATTCCGTGAACTATACTTCCTGACCTCGTGCACTTAGCTAGAATTTGTTTGTAATCAACTTATTACATATGTTCATTAAATTAAGGTTTATATCACCGTTTCCTTATGCATTAATCGAGTTTTTCTCTTTTTCTTTCCCTCTTGCAAATGTTTGGCTGTTGTTTGATACCCCCGGTGTGGATGCGCTTGATGTGCATGTTGACAAGTTGCCTACTTGTCTATTACCCACTACCTCGTCCATACTGGCTCCAGGAGACAGCTGGTCGTTGCTGGAGGGGACAGGGTGCACGGTCCTTGTGGCCGTGTTAGGATCAAAGAGTGGTTCCATGCAGTCAGTGTGGAGCGGACTACGGTCCAGCTACCGCCTTGTGTGCACTTGATTCCCCAAATACAGCGTGCTTGTGTTTGCCTGTGAAGGAGTGTGGGCCGTCTCCGTTGATGAAACGTGGTTCCCATCCGCATGCCTCCCGGTCTTATTCCTTCGGGTTTACACTGGATATGGGGTGTGTGGTTGGAGCTGTGGGTGGTGCAGCGCAAGCCATCCATGGTCCCTCTGTAGGCGCAGGCGTCCTGTAGGGCTGGTCACAGTGACAGGCAAATCCGAAACCGGATGCTGCCAACCATTCCACAAAAGGAGGTAAATTTGGTTGAGCATTTCAATGATTACCCGGTCAGATTAACGAATATACGTCAGGAGACTAGTAGAGATTCTGTCCTAGTGCTGGTTAAACGCTGTGTTCAAGTCGGGTGGACAAATAACATCCAAAGCACTAGTGTATTTTCGTAATAGAATGGTCAAGCTCATTCACCAGAACGGATGTTTGCTGTGGGGCGCACGAGTTATAGTAGGCAAGAGATTTGGTCCCGAATCTTCAATGAGTTATAAGACGTGCACACAGGAATCGTCAAAATGAAGTCGCTAGCTCGCCTTTGTGTGGCGGCCCGAATTAAACGCTGAAATTGTGACGGGGATTAGAAGTTGTGGGCTGTCACGGAAACCGAAATGCCGCCCCAATGCGCTAATGTAGCCATGCAAGCCGGCAGAAACACTAGAAACGCATCCATGGCGATTTTTTTGGCCGTTTCAAAGGTCGGATGATTTCGTTAATCATTGATACCCATACTATGCAGGTTGAGGCCAAAGTTCTTGCCTCAGCAACTTCACCTAGCACCATAAGTAGACAGCACAAAACACTCACGACGTTTGGACTCGCCGAAGCATTAGTGTCTCAGATGGGTTAGCGAATGCCGTCGCTGAGTTTTCTACCTTTCTTAGTTCGAGCTGCGTTAGACATATAACTACTGCATCTTACCACCTCTTCCAACTGGCCGTGCGGATAGTGAAAACTGCTAAGGAAGAAAACTCATGCTCCATTGCGTGTGCGTTTGGATCGTTACGTTTTCGCATAACGAAATATGCCAAAGGAGACCACCGGCAGAAGCGCGACAGAGTTAATGATCGGTCGTTGCTTGCGTACATGGTTATATTTACTGAACGGGACCATTGAGTCACAAGTTTCCGAAGGTCAACAACGGGTGACAAGTGCAGCAAGGACAGGCTTGTGAAAGTCATACCCTTTTTATCTTCGGTCCGTGGTCTGAAGGTAACAAGCTTGTCTTGTAATCTGACGGCGCGGGTTCGAGTCTGCGTAGGGACAGGGCGACCTTTGCAGTATCCTTAGCCCACGTGCGACCGGTGGTGGTTGCGCGGCAGCAAAAAGTCGGTACTGCTTATCGACGTACTGCTGATGCTTTTTATGTCCATTTATCTACAGACTCGGAGTGGGAGCCAGGTGTCAGTAAAACAACTAACGGACAGATTACAGAAGCAGAAAATGAGGATGGCAAGATAGAGTTGCGAAATTTGGATCATTTGCGACCAAGATTGTCGATGCGAGAAACAAGTAGTGAGCTACAACCGTTATTCTGACTACCGGCTGATATGCAGAACACTGACGTCGAATCAGTAACTGAACTTTAATCGTGCCGCGCTAATCGTTAACGCTGATCAGTCGAGCGCTTCCGGGCCGGTTAGATCAAAGCAATAGAGGAAGGAACGACAGTCACTGATAATATTAAGTTCATCCATCCATCATTCATTCATTATACACGTTAGCTAGAGGTGGAAAACACCTGTTATTGTGCCCATCCACCGCTATCCAACCAGTGGGGCTGCTGATACTGTGAGTGCGTGCATGCTCCTGTATTAACCAAGCAATGTTCCCTATCGATTCGCTCCGAAATAGGAAGCGTTCGAGCGTTCATGTGACTCATGTGTTAGACAGTTTTACTTGCTTATATGTGCTGAGTTCGTTGCATGGTCTTTACGCTTGCTACTAACGCCTTCTATTACTACACCACTGTTATGGTTTCGCTACGGAGGAATAAGCCCTACTGGAGCAAGTTTGACGAATAGAATGGGCATTGAGGGTATGCGGGTGTTCTCCGAGCTGGCTGATTTGGCTGCAAACGTTTCATCGTCAGATTAGACGACATCATCAGTGCGATTTATGCGGGCCACTTGCAGATCCAAGAATGGGCATTTGAACGCAAGACCTTTTAGGTAGCTTAGTCATAACAGTACCTGAAACCAGAGTAAAGAGCACAATGCACACAAATCAAATGCTGAGTTTAGCTTCGCCTCCATCAGCTACAGTCGAACTCTGCCTTTTGACAAAAGCGCTGTGTTTATGAGGAACTGAAAAGACCGACGTCAAACAAGGCTAGTGGTCCAAATGTCGGCCGGTGACTGAGTGGTCTGCACGTTTGCTTTGCAACCATAAGATCGCCGGTTCGAATCCGCGTAGGGGTGGGCGTCCTCGTGGTATACTCAGCCCGCGTGCGACTGGTGGTGGTCGCGCTGGCAGCGAAGCGCCGTTACGGCGTACAGCTGACACATTATTATTGTTTATTATAGTGGTTCAAATGCTCTCCAATAGTGTTGACGCAATGTGCTTATTTGCTCATACTACCTTTAACATATGTCTTCAACAAATGCTTCACTTTGGATGTGATTCCAAACATTTGTAGACCTGCTAAAATAACTCTGATGCCCAAAAAATTATCACAAAGATATTACTCGATTGCATGTACATCTGTGCTGCTGAAAGTTTTCGAAAATTTGCTTATTTCGCAGAATTTCAACCAATCCTACTGAATATATCTTTTAGTACGCTTATAGACCAGAGTGATATATATTGGATGCAGTAGCATACATAGCTCATTCTACAGTGTTCATACTAGATCAGAGAAGTAAATCCGTACGGTTATTCATGTGGCTTCGGAAGCCTGGGCAGGTCAATGTTGCTCAATCTGCTAACCGAGAATGGAGTCTACCTGGGTGTGTATGCAGCCTGTCGCGCAACTATTTCAAGCATTGTACTCACTTCGACAATGTAAAGAGTAAGAAATCCCGTTCTGTATACCGACATGGAACGATCCTACCACCTTTTATTTTATTTTTGTATGTCGAAGGTCCCTCTATACAATTCACCTCCACTGGATGCTAATATGCTGACGATGTGCTGCGGTGTATGGCCACCAAGATCCAGACTTCCTCATAATTCGAAAGTGGACAGGAGATCGAGTAAAGTGGTTTGCGTTCAGCTCCATTACTTCGAATATTTATAAATACAAATATACAATATTCTTTTCGTGTGATAAATTGCGGTCTTCTATAGACATCTCCACAACTCTGTGAGCGACAGTCCAAGGCCCAGAGCAATCACCATCAAGTATCTCGGTAATTTTTCAACCCAAAATCTCTCTTGGTACACCTACGTTTGTGAAAATTTTCGTAAAGTTAGAAAGCAATTTTGTTACCAGACTCAAGGTGTTTCCAGTATCCGTAGTTTGAGATTGAGGTCGTACTGCTCCCGTCATCCTTTCTTGACCGCTTCAAAAAGGCTGCGCCTTATTGGTACGATCGATGAAGACTTTCAGAAATAACGATGTATCTAGATTCCCTAGATACCTGGTTATATCTAAGCACCTTGACACCTGCAATAAATTTCATACGAGGTCTTAAATGATCGATTGCATCCATGACACAGTGACCTTGAAGAAACGCTGTCCTTACTGCGCGAACCAAAATTATTTTCCCGCACTTAATCGTATCGTAATACTATCTATAGCCCTCTCAGTCATTTTTGCTTGCCGATCCAACGTATGTTGTAAAAATGCTACGCGAGTGGTGTTTTCACCGAAGCAATTGTGCAAATACTTCATTTTTCTCCTCGTTCCTGTATTTTTCATTGGTATCATCATTCCCTGCATCCACAGCTAAAAATGCACCGATTCCAGTCCGTAAACCTAATTTCGACTTGAACTGGATAGTAAGTACAGCAGAATAATGTGTTGAAGTGTTTCACTCAGTCTTAAACCAGCACGTGGACTTGCCAACTAAAGTTCTGCAATGTAACCCGAAATGATTCCAAGGGGCATCGCTCGATTAAAGACAAATTCCCAGACCAATAGGACGTAGAGGATGTAAGAGACAGTGAGATCTTTCTCGAGGTATGAAGCCAGTGAGTATAGAAAAGCAATCAAGCACTTAACAAAAGAAAAATCGATTCCAGACTTGGATAGTGTTTGTTGAATTGGAAAGTGGCAAAGGAACTTCGTACAACAGAAAATTGGAATAAACCTGTCAGATGTTCCCACTTGTTGCGATTCCGAAATATGCATTTACCTGCCCCACAAGACCTCTAGTTTAACCGAAGTAAAAATCAGAAATCAAATGACCATGACACAATAAAGAGGTAACCGCCGTCAAAAACGATGTAGTAGACCTTGCCCTTATTTATAGGCCACGTAGCGACCTTTAACTTTTCGAATAGGAAGGTCAGTTGGCAAAATTAATAGCGCCACGCCGATCCGGCCAATTTGCAAGAGGTTGGCAGCCAAGTACAAGACTGGGAACATCGCAGAAGGTTGGAAATCGATGCGATGATCAGTACCAATCGGTCCATCGTGGAAATAAGGTTGTTTTGGGTAAGTGTTCCTGTGTGATCTGTTAAGCAACAATGGGTAATGTTTCATCCGGAGATACTCAGACGGGGGGTCGCAAGGAGATGGTCCATGTCAATAGCACAAAGGGTGATTGGGACAGTATAAATACAGTGAAAGACGGCTTCCTGCTAATGCATATAGGGGTGGCATAAACAAGGTCAAGGGAATCGCAGCCGATGATACGAGGTTCATCTGTAGTCGTAGTTGCAAATGAGAGGTTTTGAGATAAGACAGCATAAATCCACCAAAGATCGTGAATGAAGAGTTGCATGCAGAAAATTCACTGCAACAGCGTGAAAACTGAAGTTCTATAGAGTGAAACTGAAAAAACCCCATTTGATTGCAAGAGCATGATGAAGCTGCGGGAAGTGACTGAGAGGGGAGCAAAATGGATAGCATATGCGATAGTGGGGCTGCTGTCTAGTATCTTCAAATCGAATGAAGAGGAACTATTGGAGGGATCCTGACAGATAAACTATTGAAAAAACGGAACTGATTACAGGTTGACTAACTAAACGCTGTGCAATCAACTCAAAACGCATGATATATAAGTGGTAAAAGTGAAAGCAAAGGGGATGAAAAAATAGGCAAAAAGGTGATGCCTGTTGATCCGTGACAATAAGTTGTTAAGCATGGGCGATGCATGATCTAATGTCCAACCAGCTAGCCTGACTTAGACCGGTGTTTATAGGATTCGCGATGGTGGTGACCACAAGAGATCAGAGGTAACAGACTACTGATGCTTAGTTACGAGAAGTCTGTGTCCGAAGGGGCAGGGGTTGCTTCGCATTGGATAAGTTGTTCAATAAACGATCATTATAGACCAGGCCACAGTGTTGGAGACAGATAGCTTTGAAGTATAACGCGCCGAACTCAATAGAGATGTAAGTGAGTGATGGTCGGACATCTACATGGTAGCTCAAAGGTAGGGTACATAGCGAAAGCGGTGTATTGAGTTGCGACTGTGTATTACACTATTTTGAATAGATCCAAAGAAAATTCGAAAAAAAGCATCAATAGGGGACAGTGCGCCATGGAATCCGGCAAGTGGGATCGGTGATTAAATGCAATGCAGAAAGAATCAAATTGAGTGGCAAGATGGGAGAAAAATGCGCACAAGGAATGAAAACCGGCTTAAAAACGAACAGACTATGATTTACCTGCACATCAGCTTCCAATAGGTCCATCAGCTTGACCTTCGCATCATTGCCAATATAAAGCTTGGAGACATCGTTGAGAAAATCGTTATCCTTTAGTGTCGGAAGGGGTTTTGACTGGAAAGAGTGAGAGGACATAACAGAACAGCTACAATGAAGTTCACTTAGGCAGAAATAAACTGAATGACACGGACCCGATGTTGTAAAACGATCACCATAATATCTAGTATGGCCAAAAGATCGAATTGAGAATAAAAACACTAGGTAAGAAACGCGATGTGAGCAGATTACCGGTAGGTCTGGAAAGAATGTGGGCCGAAACGTCACAGTGGAAGAGAATTAGTAGGCAGACGCTTGAAAGTTGCAAGCACCAAGTAAGCGGAGAAGAGAAGTAGGGAATTGAGAAAGTGCGCGCAATGCGGAAAACTAGAAGTGAAATGGCATCAACAGTATGCGGGAACGCAGTACCGACTCTTCGCTGCTGCGCAACCACCGCTAGTCTCACGTGGGCTAAGGATACTGCGAGGGTTGCAAGGTCCCTACGCAGGCTCGAACCCTCGCCGTCGGATTACAAGGCAGGCTAGTGATTCTTAAGACAAATGGGGTTGGCCTGGAAGTGAAATGAATCAGCGTAAACCACTTGTCAGCCAACGTCACCCTGGTTCAAATCCCGTTATAATCGGAAACAAATTTGGAAACGAGAATAGTTGTTAATCCATCAATGCGCTTCCCTGCACCACCTGACCAGATCACCGAGCAAAAAGATCAAACCGAGGTAAACTGATGATAAGGATGTTACTAACGCAGCCTAGATTATGCACGTGGTGGATCACTCAGCGAACTACCGGTTTGTTAGCAAGCGATAAGTAAAGGAACCGTAGCCTTGGTGGTCTGATGCCGCGACATTTGCAATGAATGCTAAGCAGGCAATGCCTTCAGTGTGATCTAGCCAATCTCGATAAAAACAGACACACCAATCTTATGTATGCGTCTGACAATCATTGCCCCATCGATTACAAAGCGTTTTGGAATGGAACACAAGAGTTCTCGGTTTAAACATTTATCCCCTAGATAAAACTGTCGTCATCAGTGAGTGCGCTGATTATCTAGCGTAGCATTTCGCCGAATGGTATACGTTGTGCTTAGAGCAACACAAGATATCCGACCACTGGAGGAACACAAGCATCATACCGGTTCCGAAGAAAGGAACCTGGGAATATCGGCTAATCCACTATTTTAGAGAATTCCGAGGGATCTGTTTTGAAAGAATGTTAGCCGACACATCTGGATGGACCCCATTAGTTCGTGTGTTGTAATTCTAGGTCCGCCTCGGATGCCATAGCTTGCCCCGTGCATTAGGTGCTTTCATTAAGAGATGTAGCAAAAACTAGTCCACGCGAGTCTACTTCCTGGACTGTAGTAAGGCTTTCGGCTGCGTTAACCGTGAACTGCTGATCGGCTCTGGAGTTCGACATTTGTTGTTTTAATGAAGGATTATGTTACCAAGTGCAACCAGTTCACCAGGTCTTGGGGGGGGGGGGGGGACATCTCATCCCTAATACAGATGGCCGATTCTACACTCAGTCATTGTATGCTCATTTTTATTTTCCACTTATCACAATCCCCGTCCCCGAAAAGGCCATTCTGCTGAAGCATGCGAATGATCTAATCCTGGGTGTGGTGCCCACAACTTTTCCCCAATGCTTGGAATTCGAATTGCTTCAGTTTGCAAATTATGTAGCCCAGCCAACGTCCCCTATGGCCCAGTGGCTTAAGCTGCTGGCTAGTTGGCACCTGCCTCTAGCTGCCATGGGCTCGGTCCTCATTAGAGGACCGAGGGAATGCGCGTCACTGACGAGTCCCAATAGGGCGAAACGCGTCTGGCGCTTTTCCGAACTAGGCTCTGCTACGTAGTTTGTGAACTGTTGGGATGAAAGCCTTATCAGATTTACAACTAAAATCCTGCTACTTATGAGTACTATAAAATACTTAGGAATAACACCGAGCAGCGGTCTCACGTGGTCCGTGCACAAAATCGAAATATTCCCTAGTCAGTAAACACTGGTTATATGCTGTCCGTTGCAGAACTTCCTCAGTACCTCATTGTCTGAATCTCCGCTTTATCACTGCGTGCGTGTTATTCTGACGGATCTACTGCTCCCCAGGAACTTTCCCTGACCTCTTCAATAATGGCTACAAAGTGGTAGTCAAGTTAATGAAAGACCGTCTCGATGTAGTGACATCTCAAGGCTGGAACTCTGTAACATTGTATACAACTACGTTAACGCCTGTAACAAATTTTGCATCCATTACACTCGATGATAATGGTCGCCTCATTCAAACAGATGTGCATAGGCTCTTCACGGATCTATGGTACGTCAGTTATCCCCTAAGTGCCGTTAAAAATTGACCAATCAAAAACTGGTGAATAAATTACTTCGGTGACATTAGCCATAACAGGCTGTTTAAGAAATGCTGTTTTTCAAATTATCCCCTTGCAAAATTCTATTTCTCTAGTTGAGTGGGTTGCTTTACTATACGAGCTGGGCGTTTCAGTTGCAGACGTTTCGTCGTCAAGCTAGGCAACATCATCAGTGCGGCTTTCAAAGTCTGAATCACAGAGACTCGTGAGCCAGATCCGAGTGGCTATTGATCGTGTCCTGCATGGAATATCAGCTGTCAAATGACTCACGTGGGTCGGCCAAATGATCGCTGCCACACCTGTCGGGCTGACGCTCACTGCGGACTTGATCTGTATAGCTTCGTATACGCCCCCTAGCTCCAGGTGTTTGTTGACTGAGTTCCGGTCATCCGTCGTCATGATGAGAAATCGTTAATAACAAAACATATGGATACCGGGGCCAACTAATTCGATCTGAAAAACGTTAAGATACTTGGCAGAGTGAGGAGTCGAAGGACGCGTGAGCTCCTTGAGACCTGGCATTCGAGTCAGAACTGGAGGGGGTAAATATAAAAGATATATTGTACTGACGGCAGTCTATCAAATTTCCGCCTTGTTAGGTGATCTCGGTAGAAAACGGTCTTGTTCACCCCTCCAGGATCGCAATCCCAGTCAGAAGCAAAAGTTGACAGCTAGACAAGAAGGTGTGTTGCAAGATCAGCAAATAAAACGGTACAAATATTTTGAAAATAAACGGACATCTATAGGTTAACCGAGGAAGATACAATCGCCAAAAGCAATATGAAACTAATTAACCACGTGCTTAAATAGGAACGTGAGCAGCGCAACGAACTTGATCTTTTTAAAAGCGACTGGAACGCCCTTCCAAACTTAGTTATCTGTACTTCACTTTGGTCGTCTAAAAAAGCGTGGAAATCGCACTCAGCTCCATACACATGAAATGAACAGACCACATCATCAACAGCAGTAATATCAGCCATTTGGACTGATGCTCCCGTGCGATACAATCATACGACCTACGGAACGAATAATAATAAGAGGGAGAGAAGGGGGACTTACCGGAAAACGTTGATGCTATAGGCAAACAAGGCACAAGGCGTGTACATCATAGACAGATGGCTATCGTGCAAAGACAAGGCGACATCGGCGAGACAGCTTCCTTGCGGGTTTCACTACCATGCGCCATAATCAACCATTTCTCCGCAGAAGCCTTAGCATCACACATGCATTAAATAGGCCATCCGATTAGCAGATGACAGCAGACGCCACACTGGCGCCGAATGCGAGCCATGTCCTGTAACGTCTCAAGTCAAACACAAGGTAAGTCACGTGGACTCCAGCCTGGAAGGCGAGACAGACCGATGGCACCCAGTTTGCTCGTCAGTGCCTTCATTTTCCGCTGCCAAGTCAACTTTCGTCCACCACGAGCCTTGCGGCACACAACTTCTGGCAGACAAAACAAAACCCTTCTCGGTACGCGGTGACCGGGCAAACGTAGTGTGTGCCCAAGCCAACGCAAGTTACTCTGCTAGCTGTTACTCTAAGGAACATGCTTGAGTATCAATGCCTAGCACTCGTTGTGGATACGCTGGTGCCACCCGACACCAGTAATGCGCCGCAAACAACGAGGATCAAAGACTTGAAGGCGCCTCAGAGCTTCAGATCGAAGGGGCCAAGTCTTAACCCCATAGAATAGGACGGTCCTCACTGTGGGAATTAAAACGGAGGGAAACACTCTTCTATCCCCAAAGATGTCGCAGAATCAAGAAGGTGGTTCTGAGTTTTACAATACGAGAACTGACCCCAGCAGCTATACACCCATCGTTTCTGATACAGCTGCCAAGGTAAGTGAATTGATCAACTACCACGAGCTCCAGGTTATTTAGGATCAAGTGATCACCAAGTGGCTTGTGCTCCTGCAGCAAGACTGCACTTTGAAGGTGCGAAGCGCATATCAAATAATAGGACCATTATAGTGAGGCTATTCAGAGATGAGTGCGTCATCGTGTCATCGATAAAAAGCAACACAATATCGCCTGTATAATCAAGATCAACCAGTTATTCAGTGTGCAGCACCTCAAAGCCTGCATTGTGAGGGCCCCGCAAGCGAACAATCCATGATGCAGTCCACGACGAAACTGAACAAAAATGAGGAAATAGGACAACCCTGACAAACACCACTTGTTGTCGGAAAGATCACCGATAAATTACCGTAGAACGTGAAGCGGCCTGTAGCATTCGAGTACAAAGCACATAAAATGTTCACATATTCAATGGGAACACATTTCCGCGCAATCATTTCGAACAGAATGCACCGATCGACTGAATCGAACGCACTCTTGAAGTCGAGGAACGGCTATTGTCAGCTGTGGTATGCGTGGCGCTGCCGTAACATCAGCCGCAGTGAATATGTAGTTTATATAGCTACGTCCTGGGCGGAAGCCTGCCTGCTCCTCCGTTATACGGGAATCTCATTCCGCACTGAGACGACGAACGAGGATGGAGGTCCGTAATTTTCTCACTACGGGCGTTAGGATAATACCACTGTAGTTAACACAGCCGAGGTGACTGCCCTAGTTTTTACACTGCCACCATTATCGATGCACTCGTTAGCTGCGAAAGTTTCCTCCATCCATACACGTTCGAACCATGAGATCAGCGCTTTGCAGAGGATCTCACCACCATTCTTAAATAATGGCACAGGGAGGAAATAGGGGCCAGCAGCACGAAAACGGTTGAGCGCAGTGATCGCGTTTCGGACCGCAGCCTCCGACGGAGCCCTAAACCAACCGTCCATGGCTCATCCTGCATCACCTGAGTAGGAAGAGGTCGGGGAACAGGGGGCCAGCTGAACCGATCTTGAAAGTTTACCGTCGCAACTTATTGTGAATCGGAGTATACGCGCTGTCCCTGATTGTCTCACTGACGCCTGGTTTCCTGGGACCAGTGGTGCGGATCAGTTGGAAGAGTTTGCGATAGTTCCCTACTGCCCTCGCCTCCTACATTTCTTAAGCACAATTGGTGCACCAGGCTTAATTGTCAGTGCACAGGATGTGCTTTAGATCGTGCCTAATAGTCAGTCCGGACACATTGTGTTCAAAGCCAGCCGAGAGGTTACTTCTAGATTCCAACAGGTTCCCCGACCTCTCGGTTATCTAGCCACAAGCAGATGCTCGAGTCGTGCATCATCAACACACAACATAGCTAGAGGTGTAAAACACCTCGGCTACTGTGCTGCAACAGACAAGAGAAAATAAGTGCAACAGTTGAATACCAGCCGTGAAAACAGCAACGGATGAGAATCGTTGCGGAAAGCTACCAACCAGCTACTATGCAGCAAAAAAAATTACTATGCAAAGGTGTATAAAGTTAAGTAGTGAGACCGTGAACGGAGGGGGAAGTTAAGACGAATGGGTGGGACAAAGAAACTCATAGCACGAAAACCATTGAGGTCGGCTCCTAGCCATGTCACAAAGTGTATCCAGTCAAACGTGTTCATTGCATTTTGGACCACAACCAGGGAGTCGAGACGGTCCAACCGAGGCCAGCTCAGAAGTGAGGGTCTTCATTCCTCTCGACCAAGTCATCGCTTGGCCACCTCAACTCTTCTTACATCCACATTCCTGGCGCGCAAACAACGCACGTCGCGGGAGTCGGTGGGCTGGCATGCGAGACATGTGGCTGAGCACTCGGAGCCTGGTGAGTGAAATAACGATCCTGAGCGGTTCATTTCCTTTTCATGTGCTGTAAACAAGGCGTCAAACACGCTCGCTGCTCACGCGGTCTTCCCACAAGATGTGAGCCAAATTGCGAAGGCACCGATGATCGAACGTAACTAGCCTCCTTATGTCCGCTGAGAACTGAGAACTGGTGGGAAGCAGCGAGTAGAGGTTGCTCTGTGTAGCTGCATCATTCGTCGTTTTCGGACATGTACTTTTTATTCATCGTTTCGCTCTCTGTACTTTGCCTCTGTAAATTGTTGGTCTAGTAGCATCTTGAATTTAGACACGGTGTTCGCTTCTACTATATGCTGAGGCAGGTCGTTCCAGACATTCACCACTCTGCGTTCGAAACAGAATTGATGGGCGACCCGCTTCAAATCTGGGACGATAAGTTTATACCGGTGTCCTCGCGTGCAGCTTTGTGTGCGCAGATGAAGTAGTTGTCTCAACATGGGGTAATCACCCAGATGTAATATCCGGTGCGTCATGATGAGGTCAACCCTCAGCCGACGATAAGATCGGGTGTATAACCCTAGTTTCTTACATCGGTCTTCGTATGACATACCTCGTAAGTTGGGAATCAGCCTGGTGGCTACATGCTGCACCCGCTCAAGCTTTTCCACTTCGCCCCGGGTGATGGGACAGTACGCGGGAGTGCCGTACTCCAGCATTAGTCGTATTATCGAGACGAAGAGGCGACTGGCAATCTCTTCGGACCAAGTGCTAAAGCTGCGCCTGAGAGCCCAAAGCATACGAAGGCTATTTTGGTACAGCTTATTCGTGTTGTCAATGGACTTTAGGTCGCAGCGTGAGAGTACACCGAGGTCGCGCACAAAAGGAGCGGGATGCAACGGTTGACCAGCCACTGTGTACGTTCGGCCGTGATCACACTTACCCAACCTCATGAATTGCGACTTGGCAGGGTTGATCGGAAGGTTAACCTCTGCAGACCATGTTGAGAGGCGGTCGAGATCCTGCTGAAGTAAATCGCAATCATTGATTGTGCGGATTACTCTCCACACTCTCAAGTCATCTGCGAACAAAGCACAATGTGATTGTAGTAGCTGAGGCACATCATTTATATGGATTATAAACAATATCGGGCCCAGTACAGTGCCTTGGGGCACGCCGCTGCTCGATGGATACCACTCAGTTAGATGGTTGTCCACCTGGACTCTCCACTTTCGATCAATAAGGAAATTGCCGATCCATTTGTGCAGCGAACCACCAACACCGCACATCCTCAGTCTGTCAAGGAGCACTGCATGGTTAACCTTGTCAAAAGCCTTACTGAAGTCAATGTAAATGACGTCAATCGATTGGCCTTTGTTCAGCGCTTGTAACCATTCGTGCCTCGTCAACAGTAGGTTGGTGATGCACGAACGACCTTTCAGGAAACCATGCTGTGCGGAGGTTAACAGGTTTTTCGACTCGAGAAGTTGCAGACGGCTCTTCTTCACGATCTTCTCGAGCGTCTTTGCCAAAACTGCCGTCAGGCAGATCGGCCGGTAGTTATCCACTTTGCTTGGGTTACCACCTTTCGGGATAGGCTTTACGACTGAGCATTTCCAGTCGTCCGGTAGTAGACCAGTGGATAGTGACCCGTTAAACAGTTCAGTTACAGAAGGTGCAATTATGGTCGATAATGACTTGAGGATTAGTGGGTGTATACCATCTGGCCCAGCAGGTTTCGTCCCGTCAAGATTTGCTAGAATATTGCGTACATCCTCAATATTGCAGTCCAGGCTGTTAAGTTCGGCTGGAGCGGTGCTCGTCGCAACCGTACAGTAGGGTTGAACGTACCGCTGCATGGTACACTCTACCCATCAGGGAGAGCGATAACGCGCTGGCGCCATAATTCGCAAAGGTCAGCAAAACAACTCGAGCTTTTGCCATACGCTTCGTGATTTCATCCTCGATCCCAAGGGCGTTAATACAACTTCCCAGGTAGTTGAATTTTTGAACGATTTCCAGCTGATCGCCACCAAGGGTCAGCGCAGGAGGCAGTCCGGGCCAATCCTGGTGGAACGCTCTGCACTTCGATGTTGCAAAGCAAAGCCCGAAGAGGCTGACAGCCAGTGATAATCAGTCCAGTGCAGCTTGGCACGTCTGGGAGCTGTCACAGATGAAGGCAATATCGTCTGCATATTCCAAGTCAAGAAGTCGTTCTCCTTGGAGTAGCTCCATACCTTCAAAGTCGTGTCCTGTAACTGCAATCTCAATGACTTCGTCAATAGCGAAACTGAAGAGGAAAGGTGACAATGGGCTTCCTTGTCTCACACCGTTGGAGATATTTGAACGGCGATGACAGCTAGCCGTAAGCCCTCACTCTACCCGAGCTACGCGCATATACTGCTCGGATAATATTTACATATTTCTCAGGCACACCTTTCCTGACTAGACAGTCCAAAGGGCAAGTCTACCCACCGAATCGAATACACATTTGATATTGAGGAACATGACTACGATGGGCCACCAATATGTGTGATAGTGCTCCAACAGTTGACGCAAAGTAAATGTGCGATCGATGCAGTCATGACTTCCAATAAACCCGGCTTGCTCTTCACGAATCTGTCTCTCAGGAGCGCCAGTCAGTCTGTAACGGACGACAGAGGCAAGTAACTTGGAGGCGATTGGAACAATAACCGAGCGGCTCCAGTCGGTTGGGACAGTTTCCTACTCCCAGTTTCACTAGTAACTCCTGTAAATCATCAACAAAAGCAGGACCCCCGAATTTGAAGAGGGTTGGATGTAGATCAACTAGTCCCGCAACTTTAACTAACTTCAACAGTTTAATCTCAGGTTTGACTTCCGAGCGAAATGGCGGATCCGAAGGGACAGCCCACAGAGCAGGGCGATCAGTGGCTAGTGAGGAATCGAACAATTCGGGTTGGGTAAATTGCGATTTGAAATGCCCAGCACAACGATACAAACGCTTTGATAAATTGTTGATAGGCTGTCCACTCTTGTCATAAATCTTTTCACTAACACTGTTGCCCGATTCCCGTATAAGACGGGATAAATTCCGATGGTTACCAAGGGCAGCGGTCACTTCCATGTCTGACGCATGAAGAGACCGACAGGATGCGTAGTCCCACTTACGGCTAGCTTGGAGTTTTTCCCGGAGCTCTTTGCGAGTTTCATTGTGTTCGGTTCCAGCCAGAATGTGCCGGCGAGCATCGATAAGTTTCAGAGACTGCGAAGAGACCCAATGTCTATGTTGGCTAATACACTTACCACATGACCATTTGACTGCTGCTACCAAGGTCTGATGAACCTGAGACCAGTGAGCTTCTACTGTATCCAGTGCCCTCTTACTCAACTCGCATGTCAGCGCATTTCGATAGGCATTCAGAATAGGTGGCTTCGCCAGTTGACTGATGTCAATACACTCACAGCATCGCTGTGGGTGTCTGTCAAAACGCATCCGCAGGTCAGCAGATACAAGTGCATGGTCGGTGTCCACACATGTGCTCCAAATCGAGCGACAGTTCTGGACGCAGCCTCTCCATCGGTAACTGATTGTAAGGTGATCGATTTGCGTCCAAGGCTGGTGGCCGCCAAGTCACCCTTCGGCGGGTGCTGTGTCGGAACTTAGTGCTCGCAAGAAATAGGCGAGCATCTTCACTCAAATGAAGTAACCGCACACCGTTATCATTACGGGAGCCTACACCGTGTTGACCGCCCAGATGCAGTTCATCAGTGGACAACATTTCAACCTGTACGTTCAGATCCCCAGCCAGCACAATTGTCCGTGCTTCTTCTGTGACGAGGAGCTCGGTCATTTGGATGTAGAAGTCGTCTTTTACCGAATCATCACTCGAGTTTGTGGGCGCAAAGGCAGGGATGACGAATAGACGCCTGTAAGTCCCGCACGACTTCGAAGCATTAATCGAGCCAGACAATCGGACCGCACACAACCGGCTACTGATTGGGATCTAATCAACCTGAGCAGTTTCAACCCAGGGACTCAGGGCAATGCCAATACCAGTTTGGCCGGTGTGCGAAGCTGCATCGTCACCGGATAGGGGCAATGAGAAAATATTGCTTGCGTCACCTGAAGGGGACCACAGAGTGAGCACAGAACTCGAGTCTTGCAAGCGGGTCTCCGATGAGCAGCAGATATCGATCGAGAGGGTCTCCAAAGTTCGGGCAAGTGCTGCCTGTTGACCGATCTGTAGCAACGTGCGTACACGGAGGCATGCCAATCTGAAGGAGGATCGACGGCTCCAAAAGGAAGCCGATGAACTGGGGTGGACCCCTTGATCAGAGATGGGCTTGTCGACAGGACAAGAGTGACGCTCCGAGTTTGCATGTGAGTTGAAACTATAAGATAAACGCCTAGCAAAGCATGTTGTGGGAGGGCCAAGAATCGGGGTGGGGTTGTAAACTGGAGGAATAAATAGCGAGAGGACAAGCCGGGCGCAGTTAATTCACCAACCCCGTGGGGGCGATTTATCGTATTTTCTGACAGAAAACCCACGTCAATACACAGTGTGTCTAACGTACGTGCGAGTGCAGCTTGTTGACCGATTTGTCTTAAAGTGCGAACGCTGAACGCCGCCAGGGAAACGGGACAGCGTG
The DNA here is from genome assembly GCA_944474145.2 of Dicrocoelium dendriticum. Lineage (NCBI taxonomy): Eukaryota > Metazoa > Platyhelminthes > Trematoda > Plagiorchiida > Dicrocoeliidae > Dicrocoelium > Dicrocoelium dendriticum. The sequence goes on from CALYDF020000067.1 coordinate 129,232, forward strand.
GCCTTATAAGGGGCTGTTGACTATAGGCGTCCAGTGGGTGGTGCGGGGAGGTAGCTGTAGTTGATTCGATCCAGTGGCATTACGACTATTGTCAATTAAGCTGCAAATTGCAGAAGGAACGTTAGTAATGGGGGTCAGGTGGGGAGTAAAGGAAACAAGTGGAAAAGAAATAGAGGATGCACAAGCAGTAGCATGTTTTCACCTATCCGCTCTGCTGTATACAGCAGTTAAGGCGACACATGATAATCTGCGCGACGGCCGATGCTGGATGTGGTTGTATTTTGAAGAAAGAATAATGGTTGTACGTGAGCTGAGATAGTGCGATGGAACCCAGACCTGGACAGGAGGCCGATTAGCGTCCTCAACAAAAACCTTTCGCTCAAAAGCCTGTCCACAAGGCAGCGCGGAGGTGGCAATGATTTAGTTTTAGAGAAATGGACGTTATTTCATTTCAAACTCCCGAACTTGGAAGACTAGGATATCGAGTTCAACTGACCTCTAACCACTGACCAGCCTGGTGGGAGTAGCTCTTAAGGAGCCGGGGCACCACTCAGTAGAGCTCAATGGGTCTAGGAGGTACGTAAACCATCGCATCACGTTAAGGTTTAGTCACATTGCAACCACTCCCGGAAGTGAACCGACCACTGGTTAGTTCGGCGGAGCTGTGTCACTGGGTACGTCCCAAAATTGCGAATCGTGGAATGCCTTTGTTGCGAAGATAACTATGATTAAGTCTCGGCTGTTCGGAGGCAAGATGAATAAGCATTCGCGGACAATAAGCGGCAACGTCATAGAGCGTGTATGGAGTTCTGAGCTAATCACATAGTTCCTCACTAAATACCATAGGAGCTCGTAAGACGCTGTGTCAAAGCCAATGTGACCGGCTATAGGGCCACTGACCACACACTTCTGGTCACAGAAGTGAGTACTTAACGAATTGCGGATGAACAACCTCGATGGACACTGGCTTCTATGGAGGAGTATGAGCCACCCGGTTGTCAACGGCCTTCGTGCTTGGCGGCGAGTTCGGTAATCCAGGGAATCCTGGCCTCTGCTGCTTCACTCGGGCTCTTAGGCTGTCCTTAGTAGTTTGCCTCTACTCGAAAGCCGTTTTATCCGCACCTATACAGCCGGCTCCCAACGGTTCGCGGAATAGCTCAATTAACCCGCCGTCTTGCGGGTTAGGTCTTTTATCACCCAAGGCTCCGGGTGGGGTCCCCTAAGTCAACCCTCTTCCTCAGCCTGGGCAACCGGGATGCATCATGACCATATAACCTATGGAACCATGTAGCAACAATTTTCCGCTCTCATTCTCTAGAAGTGCTCTCCTCGGCCGAGGTGCTGGCGGCCGAACCTGCCAAACCACGTTTCACCGCACCTTTGTTTAATCACTTTATTGCACGTCTGTTCAACCCACCCATTCCTGGTCTTCCCCCACCGTTGTCCCCTTAGTCATACGAGCCGCGTTTGACGCATTTGACTGAGCTGCTCTCTGAAGTTGTCTACTGAGAAGGGGAGTGCCTGAAAAGTATGTCACCTAACTTCAAAGCATCTACGTCCAAACCTCGGACGGAGTGTGGGTGTACGGTGGACTTGCACCGCACCCTCTTTAGTATCACCAGTGGCGTGAGACAGGGTTGTCCAGAATCCCCTTCTCGTTCACTTTCGCTATGGACGAAATCCCGGAGAGTGCTCTGGAAAACTGCGAACCCAGCGGCGTCGAGATGCTTCCTGGGGACCGACTTCGGGATTCGGAGTATGCAGATGACATCGCTGTAATCTGTGATTCTTCACAAGCCATCCAAAATGTCCTGTGTAGATTGAAGGTGTCTGTCTCCCAGATTGGGATGACCTTCGCACCATCAAAGTGTAAGGTGTTCCTGCAAGACTGGCTAGGCGCTGCTCCTATACTTACCCCTTCAGGTCATTCAATGAAAGTGGTAGACAACCTTGTTTACCTCGGAACCTGTCTCAGTGTTAATGGTTTAACAAATATGGTGTTTCTGCAAGTCTCAAGGGGTCAAGTTGCTTTTGCTAATCCCCGCTATCTCTGCCGTCGAGGCGATCTGAGTCTATCTGTGAATAGCCGAGTCTAGAATATAGCGGTGGGAGCCGTCCTGCTCTATGGCTGTAAGAATTAGTCCGTTCGCGCAAATGATGTTGAGAGGCTGTCTGTTTTTGATCACCGCTGTATTCGGAGCATTGATGGTGTACGATGGCAACATCACACTAGTAATGAGGATTTTCAGATCAGACAGAGTTTGCCGGCCATTGAGCAGCATAATTTCTCTGCGCGGACTTCAGTGACTTAGACGTGTTTTTCGTATGTCTACTCATCGTTTACCTCGTCGTGCCCTCTTCGCGCGAGCAGAAGTTGGCTGGAAGCGAAAGCAAGACCACCAACGTATGACTTGGGCCAAAAGCATGAAGAAGCTAACCTCAAAGTTAGCAGTGGTCGGGCCTCTTCGGCTCCCTGGCTGGGGTGTGAAGGATCAGGAACACGCATGGCTGGAAACACTTTCGGATAGGGCAAGAAACTGTACGCAAAGGCGGACCAGTTGTGACTCTTTAACAACAAGAACACTTGTTTATATTCTTTGCCTTTCTCTTCGTTTGTTTATTGTATTTTCATACCTTGTGGCACTATGCCAATTGTACTACCAGCCGTGTTGAATATATATATATATATATATATATATATTCTTTGGATGTAAAATGGTGAACCTGCTTCTTCGGAATTATAGTCCAGGTTGATGTACATAAATCAATGAAAACGGATGAGCCGCTATCTGTATTAAATTGTCCCGCAAAGTACTATCTCATAACAAAGAATTTGCTTCTAGTATGTCACTACCCTGCTATTTCGGTTTTACGCAAGTATAATCTTTTGCGACCCACCCGATAAACAATCTACAGGAGCTGTTAAGCAAATGCTTTTTCACATGCAATAAACCACTGTTCTATTGTCCGTTTGTTCTGATGAACAATATTGATCGGAACCTACTACGAACGGAAATAATGGGTTTACCATTTCGCAGATGAGTTGAGTCGAATGCGCAATTGCGACCGAGAAGAATAGTCGCAGAACAACGGTAAAAGAAGTGCTATACCTGCAAACGGTACCAGATGAAGATGAGGTACACAGATTTGCTTTTCGCTTGGAAGCATATCTAATCGACTGTTTGAGTGAAATAGTGCATTAAGTTTTTGGTTGACAACCATCACACGGCGTTTCCCTTGTACTGCCTAAGCGGTAAGACCGAAGAAAACTGGATTCATGTAACCATGTGGGACCGGATACAGCGATAATTTCCGTGTCGTGCAACCTCCCACAGAAAAGAGAACTGGCTAACGACCAGAAACTAGTAAATATAGCATCATGGGTTCATACAAGATACTTCGTGTCATCGCAAGTGTGCGGCCTGGTGTGAGTCAAGGACACATACTATCTATGGGGCGAACAGTTAGCGTGAGACCGATACATAGTCGAGATTACAGAAGGCAGATTCGAGATATCCAGATAGACAGCAGCTCCCGGCCTTAACAAACAATGCGTGCGTGGATTCCAGTATCCTTAACCTAGCACGGCTGCTACGGGCTGAGTCAAATTTAGCAACGAGTATCAAAAGTAACCAAAAGCAAAAGCTGGACGGACAGAACTTGGTGGCAACAGTAACGAAGTGTAAGAGACTTGATATTGAGATAAACACAATCACGTAGAAGGTGAAGGACTCAAGGGTTAGTCCCGGAGAGACATCGATGGGGTCAAAAGGTTGGTTTCTAATCGCAAGAATTAGAAGACAGGAAAAAGAATAACACAAACTCAGTGAACTCACGCACAGATCGAAGATCGATCGAGGCTAGAAGGTTAGCATGTGGTGAAACTTGCTTGGAAGTCAGTCTCACGAAAAAAGGAAACAAATTCAGTATGAAATACATTAGAGGACATGATATATACGGGCCTGTAGTAGACACAACTATACTTGAGCGAAGCTAATGTTGCACTGCGAAGAAGCACTTGATGGATTTTGTTAGGGTCGCATTCCAGAGGAAAGATGGGTGCCGTACTGTCTGAAGATCCAATTGCATGCAGTCCCCGCTTGCATACAAAAGGCAATTGCAAGTATAATTCACTGTGGCTCAGAAATGCGCATACAGGACAGGCACTAAACAAGAAAAAATAGATAAAGGCATCAGCAGTACCTCGGTACACTATACCGATGCTTCGCTGCCAAGCGAGCACCGCCGGTCGCGCGTGGACTGAGTATACCGCGAGGACGCCCGCCCCTACACGGATACGAACTGGTGACCTAAGGATTGTAAGCGGGGTTTGCAATCTTTCGGGCCACCGGCCGACTAAACAACTAATATTGTTATCGGTGAAGCGAAAAGACGCCTGTTCACGCTGTAGTCATCTGGGCAGACGTACAATAGGCGAAGCTGACAGGACGATGGGGCGTAACCCTGAGAGGGTTGTTACACATGACTGGAGACATGGCAGCAAGAAGAGGAAATGGTGCTAAATGACAAGAGAAAGCGAACTAACTAAATAGCTTGATGAATGATCATCCTCGCTCCGGAGGCCGTTTTGGATTCAATACTTGTCGTGCTGATGATGGTGACCAATTTCTTTAGCTGCGCACCGGCCAAAACCTCTATAACAGTAGCCCAACTTTATAGCACTTGTTCCGGCCTTCCAACAATAGCCTGCTCTGAATTAAAATTGATCACATCGCCATCAACTAAAAATGGTGCACTTCAATGCCACGCCGATGTTCGAGCTGGAGCACTTGTATCCATTGCCGCGATGATCACATGAGTGTCCGCATAATGATCTTCCAATTATAACTAACTGGTCAACGCTTAATGCGCGTGCTTATGGACCGTATTTGAAAGTCGTGAAGCAGAAACAACAATCTGAATTGTAGCAGCAATCACCACGGACAAAGGCAAGCCGAACGCTGACTGCTGGAATCGCCCCTAATGTGCCACACAATAAGCAACCGAGACCACTTGCTCTGTCAGCCTGCAGTGTGCATACTGGAGTCTCGACTAGTTTAGATAAAACAATGGAAAGAGTTATACAAGGTTGCCAGTTTCAGGATGTCCGTAACAAGCGGTTAATCAAATGAGTGGTAGTCTGAGAACAGACCGGTAGCTCTGGTCGGTGACAAAGGTTCGTGTGAAGCAAAATGCCGGTGTCATTTGGAACGTCAGAGTACTGTTCAAATGGGTCCAAGAAAAGTCCCTGTGAATAAAAAGGATGGACAACTGATGCCGCCTCCATCACATCAACTAGAATGCTGGGTCGAACACTTCGAAGAGCTATTCGGTCGTCTCAGTAGAGCAGAATTGCCAGTGGGATCGCTCGAACTTCCCTCTTACGTTAGATAAACAAGCCTAGCCTTCGATGAGATCCGATACGAGTTAGCTATATCTATGAGTAACAAGTAACTGGACAAACTACCTCTCGCGATTGTTGCCAAGGAATGGTAGTGGCTCATTAGTGATCACCTCGGCTAATGTGTTCGATAAAATTTGGCGAAAAATGTGCGCTGTAACTGACGATTCTCGACCTTTGTATTCACCATGAAAAAGCCAAACGACGTCTAATGAAAATCATCGTTATACCGGTCTTGCTTTAGGTGCCTCCAAAATATAATCGCACATTGTGCTGCGTGCGTCACTGATCCTCGTGGGATGAGAATTAGAGAAACAAGCGTATGCACCGAATCTATTCCCATCGCCACGTGTTTCAACGTTACCATACTTGCAAACAGCATATCACAGAGGCACCGGTTAAGTCGCTCGGTTCTTTCTTCGTGTATTCATCATCAATACACGTTAGCCGAGGTTGAAAAATACATCTCAGCTAATGTGTCACAATATAAAAATGTAAGACAATAAGCATCGTAGGCTGAAAAGCTATAAATAAGGAACACGATGCCAAGATCACATTTTTGATTATTATTGGAGGGGAAAGCTAAAGAAAAGAGAGGATTAGAAACTCTGCCCTTCAGAGCGAGAGTAATGTCACACCGGTGTCAGAGATGGCGGAGATTAGCAAAAGCGCATCGAGCTTTAGCTGCACGGTTCATGATTTCTACTTCAATCCCATGGGCGCTGGAATAGCTGCCCAGATACTTGAATTCCTCGACGACTTCTAAATTATCAATGCCAAGGGTCAGTGCAGGAGTGGGTTCCTGCAAATCTTGGAGAACTGCATTTCGATAGTGCGAAGCATAGCCTGAAACGACCGACAGCCAGAGCTAATTTATTCAGTGGAGCTTGGCACGTTCGGGGGCTGTCACAGATGAGTACAATGTCGTCGGTAAACTCCAAGTCAAGAAGTCGTTCTCCTAGGAGCAGATCCACACCATCCAAATTGTGTCCAGCGAACGCCGTTTCCATGACCGCGTCAATAGCCAAGTTAGAGAGGCAAGGTGACAGCAGGCAACCTTGTCTCACACCGCTGGAGCTAGCGAATGGCGGTGACAGTTTGCCGCAAACCTTCACGCTGCCCGAGCTACGCGCGTATAGCGTTCGGATAATGTTTACATATTTCTCGGGCATACCTTTCCTGAGTAGACAGTTCAAAGGGCAAGATCGATCAACCGATTCAGAGGTCCTTTGATGTCTAGGAACACGACCACAGTGGGTCGCCAATAAATGTGGCGGTGATCCAACAACCGACGTAATGTGAAGATGTGGATAATGCAGCCTCGATTTCAACGAAACCCGGATTGCTCTTCCCGCATCAGGCTTTCACGAGTGCAAGGTAGTCTATGGAGGACGACAGATGCAAGTAACTTAGAGACAATGCAGATCAGACTGATTCCTCAATGAATGCCGCATCCGGAACGCGAGCCTCCCTTGAAAACTGGAACTATTACGGAGCGCCTCCAGTCTATAGGGACAGTCTCCTGTCCCAATAGATTCCCTGGTAAGTTATGTAAATCGTCCCAAAGAGCAGGCCCCCCAAAATTGAAGAGGGTTAGATGAAGTTCATCTGCTCCGACGGACTTGTTCGATTTCAGCCGTTTGATCTCATGGTCGATATCCGTGCGCGAGGGCGCATCCAATGGACGGCCCAAGGAGTAGGGCGCTTATGGGCCGATGGAGAAACTGGCAACTCTGACTGATTAAACTGGTTCTCAAAGAAGAAGCAAATTGGGTGTTGCCCGCCTGCAAACACACAACGTGAACTACAAATTGACCCTCAAATCTGCTTCTCAAAGTGTCCGGCCCAACGATCCAAGCGCATTGACAAGCTGTGGATTGGTTGTCCACTTTCGTAGCATATGGTCTGTCCGTTTCTCGTATCAAACGGGAAAACTTCCGATGGTTACCAAGGGCAGCGGCTGTTTCGATTGCCGAGGCACAATGAAACCACCAGACGTCGCAGTCTCTCTTAAGGCTAGCACGTAGTTCCCCCTGAGAGCTTTGTGAGCCTCATTGTATTCGGTTCCAGCCGGACAACGCCGGCGAGCATCCAGAAGTCCGAGACTGGACAGACAGCCAATGTCCAGATTGGCAATTTAATTTACCCATAATGACATGTCTGCTGCTAATAACGTCTGGCGGATATGCAACCAGTGATCTTCAATTGTGTTCAGTGGGTGTTTACTCAGCTCAGATGCCAGCGTACTTTGGTACGCATACAGAAAATTTGGCTTCGACAGCTGGTAAATATCCATGCGTTCACAGTGCTATTGCGGACGTCCACCGAAAAGCACTAGGAGTAGGCGCAAACAAGTGCATGATCAGAGTCCAAGCTCGTGCTCCAAATCGAGCGACAGTTTTGTACACATCCTCTCCAGCGGTAACTGATCGCAAACTGATGGATTTGCGTCCATAGCTGGTGGGCACCATGTCACCCTCCGGCGGGTGCTGTGTCGGAAGTTAACGCACGCAAGAAAGAGAGAAGCATCTTCACACAGGTGTAGCAACCGCTCACCGTTATCACTACGGAAACCTACACCGCGTTAAGCACTTAGATTAAGCTCATCAGTGGACATTTTTCCGACTTTGATGTTCAAACCACCAGTAAGTACCACAGTATCCGTGTTTTTCTGTGACGGAGGAGCGCGTTTAACTGGTGATAGAAGTGGTTTTCACCGAGTTAGCGCTACAATTTGTAGGCGCATATGCCGCAATGACAAACAAACATCGTTTGTCCCCAAGCAACTTCGATGCTTTGAACGAGCCAGCCAATCAGACAGCGCACATCCGGCTGTTAATTGGAATCCAATCGATCAAGGCAAATCCAGCCCGGGGGCTAAGAGCAATGCCCACACCGGCTTGACTGGCATTTGAAGCCGCTTCATCTCTGGACAAACGCAATGACAAAATACCGCCAGTGTAGCACGTGGGGAATCGGAGGGTAACCAAAGAACGTGAATCTTGCGGGCGAGCTTCTGACAAGCAACAAACACAGATTGATAGAGTCTCCAGTGTCCGGGCAAGTGTTGTCTGTTGGTCAGTTTGCAACAAAGTGCGTACATTGAGACAAGCTGGTCTTAGGGAGGATCGAGGGCACCAAATAGAAGCAGATGAACTGATGTTGTCCGCTTGGCTGGACATGAAGTTAACCGCTGGACCGGAGCGACGCCTTGCGATTGCGTGTGAGTCGAAATTAGAAGACGAACGATTACTGAGCAAAGAGGTGGGAGGGCCAATAATTGTTGGATTGAAAACAGGAGGGTTAAAAGTGAAGTTGGAACGGGAGCATAAGGATGAAAAAGCGCACGAAGGGGAATAAGAAGACGGGAAGGCTTGAGCAGTAGCATACAAACCACTATCCACCCTGCTCGGTGCAGCAGATAAGGCATCGTTTATTACCCTCTGCGGTGGCTAGAGCAGGATACCGTCAGGTTGTTTAGGCATAGACAGGAGAACGATTAGGGTTCTCAAGCGAAGCCTTTGGTTCAAAAATCTGACCGCAAGGTAGCGGGGTTTTGGCAGTGGACTACAGAAAACCCGTTTTCTGGAGTAAGGAGGCACCCTCACTCCAACCCTCAAACTGGAAGGCCAGGAGACTGAGTTTGTTAGGCCTCTAACCATTGACCGGTCTGGTATGAGTTGCTCTGAAGGTGCAAAAGCACCACCCAGCGTAGCCCAATGGATCGCTGAGGCACGCAGACCGTCGCATCGTGTTAAGTTGTAGTCACGTGTAGTAATGCCACCACAAAGACAAACTACCCCTAAGCCTCACCAAAGTTGGCGCCGTAATAGCGGAGAAGTAAGTTTCAAACTGGGGCTTCCACTTTTCATGCATAAATGCGAATTGGGAGTAGCATGCGAAAGAAAGGAATTCATCCAGCATCCACAAAGTAAGGGTCTTGCAATGAGCAACAGTTAAATGAATAAAAATGGTGCCCACAAAAACTCAGATGCGGAGAGTTAAACAACGCAACTATATAACTAACCAAAAGTACATTGCGACTTGAGAAATAGTTCAAGGCAAACAACAATTCAAAACTCACCTTTTCTTTTTCATTAGCCTCTCGATCCACAGCCGAGCCCTGGACGGAATCAATTTACGAAATGATGAGGCGATCCGAAAAATAAAGTGGGGCGAATCAGAAGTATAAGTTGCGCGCAATGACACTCAAGAAAACAGGACAAGAAAAGCACTCGCCAGAGGCACCTCCCAAGGCACAGCGGAGGGGCAGCACAGAGGTATTTGAAGCCTCAGGCCGAGGAAATGAGACTGATTGCATCGCTGCATGTTGAAAACCATTATATCTCGAAACATACATACCAAATAGCACAGCAAGGGAGGAGATGAAATCGACTAGTGCGCCCGGCTCAGATCACTCATTCTGTTTTAGGACATAGCTATGATGTGTGTTATCAAAAGATAACAGAGCACTACCGTGAAACCTGACTTAGATGCATGTATTGGTGGAGACGGTGATGTGAGCGTGCATACATGCACATCGTATGAATGTGAAGAAAAATTCAGCAGAGAGAACAATGAATCCAAAGGCTATAAAACGCTCATCATCATCATTACACACTACCTGAAGGTAAGGAAACACACTTCGATTAATGTGCCGCAACACAAGAAGATACATGAAAAAGTGAAGTGGAGTGGATTACAGAAAAAATACAAACGTAATATGATGCATAACATACGGCACATCACACGGGAGAAGGTAGTTGTAAAGGGAAAAAAGCATTATCGTCATCATCATTATACAACTTAGCTAGAGGGGTAAAACACCTCAGCAACCGTGCCGCAATACATAGAAGAAAAAGGGAAGAATGCAAAAGATGCAAGCCAGCTGAACTACCAGCAACGGATGGGAATCGTTGCGGAAAGCTACCAACCAGCTACTATGCAGCAAAAAAATTTATTATGAAAAATAATATAAGGCAAAGTAGTGAGATCGTGATTGGAGGGGGGAGGATAAGAGGGATGTGGTGGGACAAAGAAACTCACAGCACGAAAACCATTGAGGTCGGCTCCTAGCCATGTCACAAAGTGTATCCAGTCAAACGTGTTCATTGCATTTTGGACCCCAACCAGGGAGCCGAGACGCTCCAACCGAGACCAGCTCAGAAGTGAGGGTCTTCATTCCTCTCGACCAAGTCATCGCTTGGCCACCTCACGCCTTCTTACATCCACACCCCCGGCGCGCAAACAACGCACGTCGCGGGAGTCGGTGGGCTGGCATGCGTAACATGTGGCTGAGCACTCGGAGCCTGGTGCGTGAAATAACGATCCTGAGCGGTTCATTTCCTTTTCATGTGCTGTAAACAAGGCGTCAAACACGCTCGTTGCTCACGCGGTCTTCCCACAAAATGTGAGCCAAATTGCGAAGGCACCGATGATCGAACGTAACTAGCCTCCTTAGGTCCGCTGATCTAAGGTAAAAGGATTCGCAACCGTACAGTAGGGTCGAAAGTACCGCTGCATTGTACACTCTACCCTTCAGGGAGAGCGATGTCGCGCTGGCGCCATAATTCGCAAAGGTTAGCAAAAGCACCTCGAGCTTTTGCCATACGGCTCGTGATCTCATCTTCGATCCCAAGGACGCTAATACAACTTCCCAGGTAGTTGACTTTTTGAACGATTTCCAACTGATCTCCACCAAGGGTCAGCGCAGGAGGCAGTCCGGGCCAATCTTGGTGGAACGCTTTGCACTTCGATGTTGCAAAGCAAAGCCCGAAGAGGCTGACAGCCAGTGATAATCAGTCCAGTGCAGCTTGGCACGTCTGGGAGCTGTCACAGATGTGGGCAATATCGTCTGCATACTCCAAGTCAAGAAGTCGTTCTCCTTAGAGTAACTCCAGACCTTTTAAGTCGTGGCCTGTAACTGCAATCTCAATGACTTCGTCAATAGCGAAACTGAAGAGGAAAGGTGACAATGGGCTTCCTTGTCTCACACCGTTGGAGATATTTGAACGGCGACGACAGCTGGCCGTAAGTGCTCACTCTGCCCGAGCTACGCGCATATACTGCTCGGATAATATTTACATATTTCTCAGGCACACCTTTCCTGACTAGACAGTCCAAAGGGCACGTCTATCCACCGAATCGAATGCACCTTTGATATTGAGGAACACGACTACGATGGGCCACCAATATGTGTGACAGTACTCCAACAGTTGACGCAAAGTAAATGTGCGATCGATGCAGTCATGACTTCCACGAAACCCGTCTTGCTCTTCACGAATCTGTCTTTCAGGAGCGCCAGTCAGTCTGTGAAGGACGACAGAGGCAAGTAACTTGGAGGCGATTGGAACAATAACCGAGCGGCTCCGGTCGGTTGGGACAGTTTCCTACTCCCAGTTTCACTAGTAATTCCTGTAAATCATCAACAAAAGCAGGACCCCCGAATTTGAAGAGGGCTGAATATAGATCAACTAGTCCCGCAGCTTTACCTAAGTTTAACAGTTCAATCTCACGTTTGACTTCCGAGCGAAAGGGCGGATCCAAAGGGACAGCCCACAGAGCAGGGCGATCAGTGGCTGGTGAGGAATCGAACAGTTCGGACTGAGTAAATTGCGATTCAAAATGCTCAGCATAACGCTACAAACGCTTTGACAAATTGTGGACAGGCTGTCCACTCTCGTCATAAATTTTTTCACTAACACTGTTGCCCGCTTCCCGTATCAGACGGAATAAATTCCGATGGTTAACAAGGGCAGCGGCCACTTCCATGTCTGACGCAGGAGGAGACCGGCAGGATGCGCAGTCCCACTTACGGCTAGCTTGGAGTTTTACCCGAAGCTCTTTGCGAGTTCCATTGTGTTCGCTTCCAGCCAGAATGTGCCGGCGAGCATCGATAAGTTCCAGAGACTGCGAAGAGACCCAATGTCCATGTTGGCTATTATACTTACCACATGAGAATTTGCCTGCTGCTAGTAAGGTCTGGTGAACCTGAGACCAGTGAGCTTCTACTGTATCCAGTGACCTCTTACTCAACTCGCATGTCAGCGCATTTCGATAGGCATTCAGAATAGGTGGCTTCGCCAGTTGACTGGTGTCAATGCGCTCACAGCATCGTCGTGGGCGTCCGCCAAAACGCATCCGCAGGTCAGCAGATACAAGTGCATGGTCGGTGTCCACACATGTGCTCCAAATCGAGCGACAGTTCTGGACGCAGCCTCTCCATCGGTAACTGATTGTAATGTGATCGATTTGCGTCCAAGGCTGGTTGGCGCCATGTCACCATTCGGCGGGTGCTGTGTCGGAACTTAGTGCTCGCAAGAAATAAGCGAGCATCTTCACACAAATGAAGTAACCGCACACCGTTATCATTACGGGAGCCTACACCGTGTTGACCGCCCAGATGCAGTTCATCAGTGGACAACATTTCAACTTGTACGTTCAGATCCCAAGCTAGCACAAGTGTCCGTGCTTCTTCTGTGACGAAGGAGCTCGGGCAGTTGGAGGTAGAACTCGTCTTTTACCGAATCATCGCTCGAGTTTGTGGGCGCATAGGCAGCGATGACGAATAGACGCCTGTAAGTCCCGCGCGACTTCGAAGCATTAATCGAGCCAGACAATCGGACCGCACACAACCGGCTAATGATTGGGATCCAATCAACCTGAGCAGTTTCAGCCCAGGGACTCAGGGGAATGCCAACACCAGCTTGGCCGGTGCGCGAAGCTGCATCGTCACCGGATAGGGGCAATGACAAAGTGCTACTGGTGTCACGTGAAGGGGATCACAGAGCTCGAGTCTTGCAGGCGGGTCTCCGATGAGCAGCAGATATCAATCGAGAGGGTCTCTAAAGTCCGGGCAAGTGCTGCCTGTTGACCGATCTGTAGCAATGTGCGTACATTGAGGCATGCCAATCTGAAGTAGAATGGAGGGCATGAAATGGAAGGAGATGAACTGCGCCTGACCGTTTGCTTGGACATAGGGTTGTCGATAGGGCAGGAATGACGCTTCGCGTTCCCATTAGAGTTAAATCTAGAAGGTGAAAAAATATCAAAGGATGTTGAGGGAGGGCCAAGAATTGGCGGTTGAAAACAAGGGGGATAAAAGTGCAAGTGAAACGGGATGTTATGGGTGGAAAAGCGTAAGAGGGGGAATAAGAAGATGGGTAAGCTTGAGCAGTAGCATCCAAACGTCTATCCACCCTGCACGATGTAGCTGATAGGGCACCGTTGATTATCCTCTGCGGTGGATAGAGCATCAGTAAATTATTTGACGAAAGATTCATAGTAATGCGTAGGCAAGATACTGTCAAGTTGCCGAGAGCTAGACAGCAGACCGATTAGGGTTCTCATCCAAAGCCTTTGGTTCAACAACCTAACTGCTAGGCAGCGGGTTTGGCGTTGGGCTACAAAAAGCGCGTTTTAAGGTATACGGAGCCACCCTCATTCCAATCCCCATGCTGGAGGACGAGGAGGTTGAGTTTGTCTACACTCTAACCATTGAGCAAGCTGGTATGAGTGAATCTGAAAGTGCAAAAAGTAGCACCCAGCATAGCTCAATGGATCCCTGAAGCACTCAAAGCATCGCACCACGGTAAAATAAGGCCTCATTGGGAAGAAAAGCGGGAGGAGGAAGGACGAAGAAACTCACAATCCTAACACCACTGAAGCCGAAATGAATTGGAATATTGGTAGCTCGGGAGGCTTGCTCAGTTGTTGTGGAGTTCTCCGAGCTGGGCAACTTGGTTATAGACGTTTCGTCACCATTCGAGGTGGCATCTTCAGTGCGGGATTGATAGCAGTGAAGTAGCAGTAGCTGGTAGAAAGCAAACCCAATAATGGATACTGTCGGTAACCACTCCGTTCCTTATATAGGCATATGGCGAAACGTCTGCAACCAAGTTGCCCAGCTCGGAGAACGCCACAACAACTGAACCACTGAAGCCGGCTCTTCGCCATGTCAACAAATGTATCTAACCAAGAGGGTTCACCATCCTCCGGACCCCAGCATCATTAAAGGCTAGCAACACAGATATCAAGTCACGCGACCAGTGGAGGCAGAGGCAGGCAGAACAAATTAAAACCACCAAATCAGCAGCTCATGTGTGAATCAATGCAGGAGCAGAAGGGCAGTGACTAACAAGTGGACAAAAGCAACCGAAATGATGTATACGTCGAGCACCGTGAGTGAATCAATATCGAAATCACCATAGAAAAGGTACTAACAGTCCAGGTGAATATGGTTAGCAGTGGCGAAAATAAAAGCACAGATGGCGAAGACAACGAGAAGTGTTCCGCAAGCAAACAAGTAATGACACCAGGTGGCAGCTAACGTACGTCACAGATGGAAGGCTGATAACTGAGTCTAGCACCACTTTTCGGCAGCTTTACTTCACTCGTCATGTTAAGTTGCAAACGATTGCTGTGAAGACTCTGATGTCGCCCGATAGATTTCTGCCTGGATTTATTCCTGCTGCAAGGGTGACTAAGAAAAGGCTAAAAGTGAGAGTGCACGCAAGCAAGAGAAAATAAATATCTTAACAAATACAGAAGAGGGAGCAAGCGAAGCAGCAAATAACATACTTTCAAATCATATTTCCAGTGTACAGGCAAGCGAGGACTGAAAACGTTGCGCATGACCAAAATGTAAGTTTCTTGGTCGTTCACAGTTAAACGATATAGCCCAAGATATTGTGGCAAAAGAGTGTGACCGTGGCAGTGGACGATGTACTGGAAAAAAGAGGGAATAGAGTACAGATATCCGTTACGAACTTACAATCGATCAATGGGAAGGAAAAAAGTAAACTTGTTGGCCTTCACTTCGCATAATAAAAGCAAATTAACACCGAAGATATATATATATATATATATATATATATATATACATATATACATATATATATATATATATGGTTGGCGGCATCCGGTTTCGGATTTGCCTGTCACTGTGGCCAGCCACAGGACGCCTGCGCCTACAGAGGGACCATGGATGGCTTGCGCTGCACCACCCACAGCTTCAATCACACACGCCATATCCAGTGTAAACCCGAAGGAATAAAACCGGGAGGCATGTGGACGGGAGTCACGTTCCATCAACGGAGCCGGCCCACACTCCTTCATAGGCAAACATAAGCACGTTGAAGTTAGGAAACAATCGCACACAAAGCGGTGGCTGGACCGTTGTCCGCTCCACAACCACTCTTCGAGCCTAGCATGGTCACAAGGACCGTGCATATCGCCCCTAATTCAATGATCAACTGTCGCCTAGAGTCTTTATGGACGAGGTAGTGGGTAATAGACAGGTAGGCACCTTGTCAAAATGCACATCAAGCGCAGCCACACCCGGGATATCAACTAACAGCCAATCACTTGAGACGACGATATAAAGTAAAATAAATCTATTAATGCATACAGACATAGTGACATAAGTATTCATTAAATGAGCATTTAAAATTTATCGGTTGCTAAGAAATCCGCGATAGGTTCAAGACGTCAGAAAAGATAAGAAAATGCCACAAGCGCGAAAATGTTATCGAAGTTAACTAAAGTAGTTTAAGTAACGTGTGCAAGTTTATAGAAGATAGTTCAGGTAGACATTAATATAACATAAAAAGTACTAGGACAATAAAGTAAACCCACCACCTGAAATAAAGAGACTCAGCTTGCAAGTACGCGTTTAGTAAATCGAATGCAGCGTACCTAGAAACGCTGCGACGGCTCTACCTACGTTCTCAGCAAGACTCGTCATCGTTTCAGTGTTGAACCTGAGTGACCTCTCTCATGACCCACTAGACCTGCGTGACTCAGCCACTCGCGACCGCGTGTGCTACAGCACCATGTGGGATAGTCTAGGGTGCATTGGGGCTGGTGGTGGCTAGACCCTGACAGATGGTCCACGCACTGTTGCTACTGTTGTGCCATGGCCCCATGTCCTGTACGCCTCCTCGTGGCGACATCTGAGTGGAAGTATGGTTACGCCCTTCTCCCTGCTAAGATCCAGGACATCAATCCGCATGAGTCGTGGACTGACCAAGTGCTAGACCCGCTGCCTTTCGAGTGTACCTTCAATCGAAAGCTTTGGGTGAGGACCCGAGTTGTCTTCCTGTCAGGTGTTGGCGCCCTGACAGTATACTAGTCCATCCTCTTCGGAGGTTAGGAAGTGGTTGATGTCCCTCTTCCCGTAAAACCTAGTCATGTGAGACAATAGATCTACGGGTTACAAGCTCACAGCTCGATTGGCGTAGAGCACGAGCGTTACGCCTTGTCTCTGAAGGTGGCAGGGCACCTCCGGGTGCTCAATGGTTTGGCACCGCCCGTCTCAAGCCAGACAGCCCCCGGTCAAATTGGTGCAAACCCGCCAAAACGCTCCTGCATCTGGCCATGATCGCAGGTGCGTATCCTACTACGGTCGTAAAACATATAGGAACTGTTCCAGATCTCCAAAGACGGTGTGTGATGGACCTCAAGCAGATCCAAATCTGTCATTGCAATCACATTCCCGAGCTAGATCTGCTCCCCACTGCATTGTGGGTCAGGTTATTGAGTCAAAGGCTCCGGGTGGAGTCCTTCAAGCAAACCTCAAAATCACCCACTGCCTTGTGGGTCAGGTTATTAAACCAAAGGCTCCGAGTGGAGTCCCTCAAGCAAACCTCCGAAGCACAACGTCCACCTCGCGTGCGATTGCCCACCAATGCAATCGTATGCCTGCGCGCAAAGCACTCAGCATCGGGTGCTGGAAAGTGCGACCAAAACCGGACCGGAAGTGGAGTGAGCGCCCTTACCGACGAACTGCAATAGTGGCAGTGAAACTTGCGCGCTACAACATCGATATTGCGGTGTTCAGCGAGACCCAGCTCGCTGAGCAAGGGAAGCTACTTGATGCCGGTGCTGGCTATACGTTCTACTAGGTAGGCAACGCCACCTCAGCACCAAGTGAGCATGGGGTCGGATTTGCACTATCCGATCAGCGCGCGACTGATGACTGTTCGCCAACGACTCGGAAGATGTAAGTTTGCAACTTTTATAAGCACGAACGGTCCCACGATTTCTTATCCTGATGACACGCGTGATAAATGCTATACTCAGTTGTCGTCCGCGATAAGGTCTGTGCCGAGGAGTGACCGACTATTTCTGCTGGGTGATTTCAACGCGCGTGTTTAGCGGAATGTATCGGTGTGGACAGATGTCATCAGTCCGCATGGCATTGGTTCAGCGAATGCGAACGGTGACAGGTTGCTCTCACTGTGTATCACTCAAGGCCTGACGATCACGAACACTCGGTTTGCACTAATGGCAAGTGATATAGTAACCTGGACACACCCACGGAGTGGTCGCGCTCACCTGCTCGACTAGGTTATCGTACGTCAGCGTGATATGCTTGAAGTGCGCATGACAAGTGTATTACGTGGAGCTGAGTGTGGCACTGACCACAGGTTGGTGCGGACTAAATTGTACGTCCTCATGCGGAAAGGTGCGTACAGTTTGCCCACCGTGAATCGGAAGCGTAAAGTTAACATTCTCTCTCTCGGTACTGTAGTGAATCGTATTTAGCTGGAGAAGGTAATGGGATGCGTAACCACAGTGGGCGACCTGTAGCATCACATTCGCGACCTGGTGACAGCTGCCGCCGAGGAAACCATTAGGCGCGCAAACTGTAAGCGGCCGATTGGTTTGATGAGAACAATGCGAGGATTGGCGCATTGGTGTTTGAAAAGAATGCAGCATACATTTGCTGAGACACTTGAGGTGGCTCGGTCATGTGTGGCGTATGGATTCGACGCGAACACCGAAGCGGTTGTTATATGGTCAGCTGACTGCGGGAAAGCGGTGCGTGGGAAAAGCGAATTTACGTTACCAGGACATGATCAAAGTGAGCCTCTTACGTTCTAATCTTGATTGTAGGTCATGGAAATCGAAGACGGTTGATCGGCGTGCATAGCGCGACCTGATCATGTGTGCGGTTGGCGAGGTGCAAGAGAAAGCCCTCGTGCATTCAGAGAAGAAGCGGCAAGTGCGGAAGTGACAGGCGCCGATGGGTTGTACTCCATCTACGTCGAGCGCATGGTGCTGTAGCACATGCGGTCGCGAGTGCCTGAGTCAGGCAGGTTAAGTGAGCCACAAGCGAGGCCACTCGGGATCAGCATTGAAACGACGATGGGTCCTGCAGAGAACGTAGACAGAACCGGCGCAACGTTGGTAGATACGCTGCACTCGATTTACTAACCGCGTGCTTGCGTGTTGAGTTGCATTTCAGTTGGTGGGTTGGCTATCGTGTCGCAATGCATATGTTTTTCTTACCCCATCTTAACGTTTAACTGAAATTGCACACGTTGCTTAAGCTAATTGTTCGCTAGCATTTTTGCGTTTGTGGCATTATGAAAAATACATTTTCTGACAAATTGCACTTACCTGAGATTTGTTAGTAACCAATTTAGTAGGTATGCTCATTTAGCGTAGATTTATGTAAGCATTTCCGTATGCTTAATTCGATAGATGTTATTTGTTATACTCATTTCAAGTGATTGGCTGTTGCATGATATCCCCGGTGTGGCTGCGCTTGATGTGCATGTTGACAAGGTGCCTACCTGTCTACTACCCACTACTACCTCGTCCATCCTGATCGGTCATTTCTCGAGGGGACGGGGTGCACGGTCCTCGTGGCCGTGCTAGGCACGAACAGCGGTTTCATGCATTCAGTGTGGAGCGGACTACGATCCAGGCACCGACTTGTGTGCGACTGATTCCCAAATACAGTGTGCGTGTGCTTGTCTGTGAAGGAGTGTGGGCCGGCTCCGTTGATGAAACGTAGCTCCCATTCACATGCCACCCGGTGTTACTCCTTCGCGTGTACACTGGATGTAGGGTGTGTGGATGGAGCTGTGGTTGGTGCAGCACAAGCCATCCATGGTCCCTCTGTAGGCGCAGGCGTCCTGTGGCTGTCCTAAGGATGCCGCAGTGACAAACGAATTCAGAACGTGATGCCGACAACCATATATATATATATATATATATATATATATATATATATATATATATATATATATATATATATATATATATATATATATATATATATATATATATATATATGCTACTAAGGTTGTGATGTGGATTCAAGTTATGGACACTTCTTCTGGCGACCGCTGGGTGGGAGTTGGGTTACACCCTTCTTCTTGCTAAGATCTAGGACACACGATTTCGCGGTCCGTTGGTTCACTGACTCAGCGCACGGTCTACATGTTTTACGGGAGTGCAATTAATTGAAGGCTTTGGTAAAAGACCCGAGTCGTTCTTTTTTCAGGTACATACGCCCTGGCAGTATTGCAATACAACTCCCAACCATGAATCACGTCAATAATACTAATCCCGTGCTGCATCGGCCGTCGCGCAGTAGCACTATGAAAATGATAACCTTATCAGCTGCATACGGCGAGAGGGACAAGCGGAAACATGCTACCGCTGAAGTCTCCCTTCTTTCCTCTTCCCCTGCGCACGATCTCCGCGTAACCATTTAACCCAATCCATTACCTCCTCAAATCCAAGCCACCACAAGAGCAACCGTCTGGCGTAATCGAATGCCTCCGCGCAAAGCGCACAACATCGGGTGTTGGAACGTGCGCACATTATGCGACCGGAAATCGAAGGAACGCCCCTAGCGACGTAGTGCACTAGTCGCGATGGGACTCGCACACTACGAAATCGACATTGCCGCAATCAGTGACTCTCGGCTCCCTGGGAAATGGAAGCTGCATGAGGCTAGTGCGGGTTACATGTTGTACTGGGTGCGGAACGCCACAGCAACACGTGAACATGGAGTCGGATTTGCACTATCCGACAGCTTAAATATCCAGCTGGTGGCAGAGCAGACTGGCAGCAGCTCACAACTGGTGACCCTACGACTTGGAACAGGTAGGTTTGCCACTTTTATTAGCACATATGGTCCAAACATATTACCATGATGATAAAAATTTCAGTTTTACATTCAGTGACAAGGTCTGTGCAGAGGAGCGATGGACTATTCCTACTGAGGGATTTGTACGCGCGCGTCGGGTGCTATACCGCGGTGTGGACAGACGTAATCGGCCCGTATGGTGTTAGTTCAGCCAACGGGAACGGTGACTGGCTGCTCTCATTGTGCGTCACTTACGGCCTGACGATCATGAACACCCGAGTTGCACTGGGTGCACGTGATAGAGCTACATGAACGCACCTACGGAGTGGTCACGCACACTTGCTCGACTATGTCAGCGCACACCGGGGTGACATGAATGAAATGCGCATGACACGTGTACTGCGTGGAGCTGAGTGTGGCATTGATCACAGGTTAGTGCGGACCAAACTGTGCATGTATATTCGTATTGCTTGCCTGGCGTGAATCAAAGGAGCAAATTTAAAGTTCCATCCTTAGGTACTATTGAATGGAGGGTGGAGATGGAGAGGACTATGGCTACCCGGGTTAGCAATGTCAACTGCAACCTATGGATGAGGCACAGAGAACACTTGCTCAGCTGTGAAACAGCAAGTGCGCCAGAAGAGTTGAAACACGGGAGACCCGCGTTGTTACATACGCTGTACCACTTAATGCAACGCGTGTAGTTTGAAGAGGAAGTGCTAACTGACTTGAAGGACGCCCCTGCCCTACTACTGTGAAAGAGTAAACGGAGCAAGCAATGTTGCACGAATTACCGTGGCACCAACTTGCTGACTTGTGTGGGGAAGATGATCGCCTGTATCCTACACAACCGCCTTGTCACTCAGGTCGTTAAACAGAACGTGACAGAATAGTAATGTGGATTACGTTCGGGCCGCAGCACTATAGTTATGGTGTTCGCGGCTTGTCAACTACAGGAGAAATGCCGATAGCTACACCAGTCATTGTATTCGCCGCTTGTCGACTCCACTAAGGCCTTTGACAGAGTGAACTGCAAGCCATTGTCGCTGGTGTCGGGCAAGTTTAGTTGCCCGAGTAAGATTGTATGCTTGATTGAATGTCTGCACAGTGGTATGCGGCGAAGGTGCAGCTGAGTGGACAAACGTCGGATGACTTTGATGTTGCCTGTGATGTGAGGCAAGGCTGTGTCTTAGCCCCTGTTCTGCATAAGATTAAGCCAAATGCAATGATGTCTTTTGGTTTTGATGCTGCATGTGTTTACGGTGTACATGTGGAGCACCGTATCGATGGTGGGTTGGTGAATAATCATCGTTTAGGGACAAGAACCCAAATGTGTGAGATAACCATCTGTAGGTTGCTGTTTGCACACAAAGAGGATGAGTTGCAATGTATGGCTCTCGCTTCGACAGCAGCCAAATTCGAGCTCACCATAAACACAAGCAAGACTGTTCGTCTTTTTCAGCCTAAATAAGTAATGGGATCCGTATTCTTGCCACAAATCCACATCGGGGATGAGGTTTTGGAAACCACCTACCGATCTTGCTACTTAGGGATTATAAGATCTACCGACCAGCAGATGACCAGCGAGCCGCGCATCAGTGTATCGAAGGCGGTTGTCGCATTTGAAAAGCTGGAGTCGGGTGGGGAGCAACTGCCAGCTAAATATTGGGACGAAGTTGAGAGTACATAGGTCGATGGTTCTGTCCGTTCTTCTATACGGCGGTGAAAAGCGGACGCTTAATCGGGAGAAGGTCCGTTGTCTGGAGATCTTCCATCAACAGTGCCTGTGTTGGATTCTGCGCATCGGCTGGAGTGACCGAGATGCTGATACAAAACTGCTGTCGTAGTGGCATGTAAGCAGTGGAGTGCATACTTCATCTGTGGCATCTGCGACAGACCTGGCATATCGGCCGTATGAATTCGATGCGGATACCCAAGCAGCTGCTATATGGACAACTTAGTGCAGGAAAGCGATAAGTTGGAAAACCGAAGCTACGTTACTAAGACATGATCAGGGTGAGTTTATCACAAATTAATGTTGATTTCAATGGCAGTTGATAGGCACGAATGGCGAGAGCTAATCAAGAGGGCAGTTGCCCAAATGCAGGAGAAGTCACTAGTGCATGCGGAAGAGAAACGCCAGCTAAGGAAGCGACAGGCACCGAAGGCGTTTACCCCATCGATGTTAACTAAGTGGTGCTGTGGCCTACACGGTCGCGAGTACCTGAGCAAAGCCAGTTTAGTGAGAAAGCAGCGTGGGCATGTGGGACCAACACGAAAGAGGAGACGAGTTAACTGCTTGTAATTATCATCAGCGCAGCACTTGGTGAGTATGCTGCTCCCGATTCAATTACATGTACTAATCCAGGTAGTTAATGTGGTCGATGTGACACTTGTGTTACACCATCACTGTAGCTGGTCTGTATGTGTGCGTGTGAGTTGATCTGTTCATTGAAATCCCCGGCATGCCTGCGCTTGATGTGAATGTTACTAAGGTGCTTACCTGTTTAACAACCTCAATCTCGATTACTGGCTCCGAGGCACTGTGAATCGTTGCTACGGGGACGGGGTACATGGCATTCGTGATGGCGCAAGGCTCTAAGATTGGTTTCATCCTATCTTAAGCTGACTACGGACCAGCCCCCGCCTTGTGTAAGTCTGGCACGCATGATTCCCAGTTTAGATGGACAAGAATGCTGTTTCTGTGCATGTTGAAGGAGTGTGGACCGGGTCGGTTGGTGAAACGTTGCTCCCATCCACAAGCCCCATTGGGTCTACATCGGATAAGGGGTGTGTGGATGGAACTGTGAGTGCTGTAGCGCAAGCCACTTTTGGTCGATGGACAAACGCAGTGGAAAGATGCCCACTAAGGCAAAATAATGTACTTTGCGGAGAACAATAAAAATGAACACCTGCGATGCTCGGTCATAATCACTAAACGGTGAACATGCGAAATGAACTCTAACGGTAGCGAAAGATGATTGAATACAGTTAGGAAAATTCATCCAAACATCCGGCTACAAAGAAGGATGGAGGAAAGTTGGGTAAGTTAGGCGTTTCAGTATGTTGAGTGTACAATGAAATTCAAAGTCACCGGCGAATTTTGAGCTTGTGGGTCTCAATGCCGAACAACCTCCTCGTGGTGCCAGCTGGGTGGTTTGGGATTTTCCCGTTCCAGCAAATGGTTCGGCGGCAGTGTTCCAGGACGTGGTGGGTTTTCGCCTGGCAAGCGTTCTCCCTATAAAAAGCCACATATGTCCGTTTAACAACACTGTGACGTGGCGGATGTGACTCGCCACTAAATAAAGTCACTGCCCCTTGCTTCATTCTGGCGAAGCATTGTATTCCAGCAACCTTATGCTGTACTTCTGGGGAGCATTGGGCCCCTGTTTGACAAAGGAACAAACAAAAGGCGTATGAACTAAGCAATCAGTCACCGGCTCCCAATGGGCGCGATTCCCTGAATTCGCTCCGCTGCCTTGCGGGCAGGCTATTCAGCCAAAGGCTCGGGGTGGTGTCCCCTAAGTCAACACCCTACTTCGGCTTGGGCAACCGGATAGTATCTCGCCCTCTGACGAAACCATGGACATTATTGTGTTGTGTTTTACTGTTTCTGTACCTTCGTTTGAATCCCATGGTTTCTGATGGCATTATGTCTGTTAACAGACCTTTGCAAATATATATATATATATATATATATATATATATATATATATATATATATATATATATATATATATATATATATATGGTCTCAATGCCTTGGTGATAAAGGCGTCAAGCGTCAATCACTACTTCCATAGTTCCACCAGCAGCTCCGATTATCAATAACTGAAGAGACCAAATCAGGACAAAACGTATCATGTAGTGCCGTGTTGGGAGTGAGTAACACCGGAACTCTTCAACTGAAAGTCAACAGTTAGAAAAACTAAAGGTGATAGCAAAACCATTAAAACACCAGCAAATTAAAGGGTTTTTATAATGAACGCTTACTGAGTAGTATTCTTCTAGCATGTGGTGCATCTGTTCAACCTCTTCTGAACTGATGGTCTTGGCGACGAATTGGCGGTTGTAAGTAACCAGAAACTTCGACCCTGATTTTCCACGTGCGCTGTCCCATAGTGGCTGGTTGCCGGTGAAGGAATCCTAAAATACAGAATAGAGTTGGTAGAATTGGATAAATAAGAGTGCGCTGGTTGATAGAAACACAATAGAAAAGTAGATGAAAACTAGCTTGACTAAGTGCCAGATAGTTTGCGAAAATCTAAATGATGGAATTCAAATGCGCAGCCTATTCCACGAGCTACTAAAAATCAATAAAACAAAAGGGAAAGAAACGCATCATGAGTTCCTTCAGAGCGGGCCTAAAGACAGTGGCAGCGATAAAAAAATGTCTACACCACACCGACAGCACAGCAATACACTGCGTTGCAACGGTCTGTGCTACGAAATGGGAACATACTGGAGATACTCAGGGGGGCCTAACAATGAATCGCTGACTGTTTTAATAATATTTATTCGTGGAGTTCGGTGGTAAATGAAATGCCGATAATCACGTGGTATGTTCAAGGTTAAGTTCGAGCGATCGCGACGAGGCTGGAGCTTAAGGTGGTGTGATGACCCATGACCCATTGAGCTACGCTGGACTGCCCTTTCCAAGTGCCAGAAAAGCCACTAATACCAGACAGGTCAATGGTTAAGGGCTAGACTAACCCAGTCTCACAATCTTTTGTGATTGGGGAGAGGTCGATGGCCCTCTTCCCTCAAAACTTAACCACGGGAGACAACAGATATAAAGCTCACAGCTCGACTGATGTAGAGCACGAATGCTATGCATTGTCTCGGACGGCGGAATGGTTCCTCCCAGTGCTCAATGGTTTGTTACTGTCCGCCACAAGCCAGACAGCCCCTGGTCAGATTTGTGCAAACCCGCCAACTCACCTGCGGCGAGTTGCTCCGAATCTGCAATGGCTGTGTGACATCGCAAGCAAATCTCAATCGGTTTCTGAAATCACACTGCCGAGTAAGACTTGATCCCTACTGACTTGTGGGTCAGGTAATTGAGCCACCGGTTCGTTTGACATTCACATTATGGGTCAGAGCGACCAACATGTAATACTGAACCTCATTTTTCAACCCTTCGTATTGACGTGTGCTGTCTCCGAAATAATCATCATCAATACACGTTAGCCGAGGATAGGAAACACCACAGTTAATCTGCCGCATATAAGATAACGGCATTATAATGAATTTTACACTCCATAATTCCGAATCCGATGACAATGTAGGTTTCCTGGGAAGGCGAAAGAAAAAAACATTTTGCAAAGGCCTTTTGTTTACTCGCAATGACCAAAAGTACGATTCTGCAGAGTGATTTTATAGGTAAAGACCGGTTGTGTCAATGATACTCTGCATTTGGATATAGTACACCGTTTCGTTTGCTATTTTATTTTTTCCTGTGTGTGACTAATCTGTCTGAGCTCGTTATCAGTGCACAAACCAAGTGATTGCTAGACACCTATGTGCTGGGTAAGCATGGATCATATTGCGTCCACTGCGACCGTAATGGTCCCTTGTGGAGCAATGTATCGTAACAACTCAATCCCTGTAGTGAGAGGGAAGCAATGAGGCTGACAAATATGCTTTCTGCTCTCCCTATCCTAATGAACCATCCAAAGAAGCTGCACAACCCGTTCACGGGTTGGGGCTGAGAGCTGGTTACCATGTGAAGCAATTGCCGCTCGCAATGCCCTGCTCGAAATCGTGCTGGCACCCACGGTAAGAATTTCAGCATTGACTGGATGCGCTTGGTTAGTAGCTACAAAGCTTTATAGCTTAGCCCTTAGTACAACTTCTCATGCTAAGTTTATCGCCTTTTATTTTCAATACTTAGATCACGTTTCGTTATTTTTCCTGCAGTTTCATTTCGCCTTCCTCCATTGTAGTGGCATTCACTCGAGAATCCCATTAGTATGTTTTGTTAGCCAAATAGAACGCTAATTAACCCATTTGCTGTCCTAATACATTTCTCTTGGTTGTCTCATTAACACATACTGGCGTACTGGTTGATATGGACCGAATACGCATTCGCTGCCTCGCACTGCATTCTTTTTGAGCTCCCGCTGGTGTGTCGGTTGTCGTATTGCTCTGCTGCGACTCCAGAACCCATTGTCTCGTAATATTTAACCCATTGACCGGTTTCCTTGCTTCTGGACCGTAGCACACTACATATTTGGTGACAGAGGTGGGATTTTAAGATGGCATTCCTGTTTACTCGTCCTCCCTCTTTTCAAGTCACATGGATCTGATCACTTGGAGGTAGACGATTGAAGCTTACCTCTGCGGTTCCAGACGCACATAAGGCGTATGCCTCATGTTTTATTTGGACGACTACGTTTTGGAGGTTGTGTTTACTGTTGATCTCATGTCAAGCCTTTCGGTTGATATTATCTGGGATCAACTTTACGCGCAGTTCCCTCCCCGTAACACACAACCAGATGAAGTAACCACGACTAGTGCCTGCAAAACGGAACCAGTTTTCGATATACAAGAGACCAATGATTCCGTGGTTCAACCTGGTGTGTAGTTCCATCACCACCAGCAGTTGACTACTGATCGTGGATCCAAGGCGACCAAACCAGCGGCCCCTGAGGCAGCGGTGAGGCAACCCACACTCTCATTGGCGTTGAAGCCGACTATTCACTCTCCCATCAAGCAGGTCTCTAAAAACCCGCAACAGTGGCTGCAGCCTCAACCGCCAAGTTACGACTCTGATACACAGTATACCATAAAGCATACGCTTACACCAATCAACAACAGCAGTATATTAGCTATTTGAACTGATGCTTCGCTGCATTACAACCATGACGACCTAAGGAATAAAGGATAATAAGAGGGAGGGAAGGGGGACTTACCTTAAAACTTTAACGTCCTAAACAAACATTCAGTGTCAAGACGCCTACACCTTGTGTAGACAACATACCATCACAAACAGCTGGCTAGCGTACAAAGATAAGGCGGTATCGGCGAGATAGCTTCCTTGCAAGTTTCACTGCCCCGTGTCATAATCAGTCATTACCGTGCAGATAACTCAGCACCAAACACATTTTAAACGGGCAATCCGACTAGGAGACGGTAGCAGACGCGCCGCTGGTGTCGGTTGCGAGCCATGTCCTGTAAAGTCTCGAGAAAAGCATAAGGCGAGTCACGTGGACTCCAGGCCGGAAGACGAGACGGATTAACGGCACCCAGTTTGGTCGTTAGTGACTTCATTTCACGTTGCTAAGTCAACTTCTGTCCACCTCGAATCTTGCGCCACCCTGCACCTGGCAAACTAAACAAAGCCCTCCTAGATAAGGGGTGACCAAGCATACGCAGCAAGTGCCCAAGCCAACGCAACTTACTCAGCGCTATTCACTGTTCTAAGGAGCTAGCGTGATTATCACTACCTACTACTCGCCGACGTACATCATCGCTGCGGACACGATGGTGTCATGCGACACCAGCAATGCTTCGCAGACAACGAGGATCAAAGACTTGAAGGCGCCTTAGATATTCAGACCGAAGGGGCCAAGTTGAACTACGGTAGAGCAAGACGGCTCTCACTGTGGCCTTGTATACACGGCCTTTTAGACAATGGGAAATTCTCTTCCTTCTCCAAAGATGCCGCAGGTTCAAAAAGGCAGTTCTGGTTTTTGCTATGAGAGAACTGACTTCAGTTTTTATGCGCCCATCGTTGCTGATGCAGCTGCCAAGAAAAGTGAATTGATCAACCACCTCGAGTTTCTCGTTATTAAGGGTCAAGAGGTTAGCAAGTGTCTGGTGGTCCCACAACAGCACTTTGCAGTTTGAAGGTGCGGAGCGCATACCAAAGAATGGGGCCACTCTAGACAGGCTGTTCGGAGTTGACTGCGCCACCGCGACATCGTTACACAGCAAGACGATATCGGCTGCATAATCAAGGCCAACCAGTTATCCACTGTGCAGCACCTCAAAGTCTGCATCGTGAGGCTCCGCAAGGGAACACTTCATGATGCAGTCCACGACGAAGTTGAACAAAAATGGGGAAATTGGATAATCCTGACAAACGTCACTTGTTGTCCGAGAGACATTCGACTGATCACCGTAGACTCTGACGCGGCCCGTAGTGTCTGAGTATAAAGCAACTACAATGTTCACATATTTCATGAGAACAGCTTTCCGCACACGTACTTCGAACAAAAAGAAGCGATCAACTGAGTCAAACACAGTCTTGAAGCCGAGGAACACAGCTATTGTCGGTCTGCGGTACGTGTGGCGCTGTCCTAGCACCTGCCACAGAGTGAATATATGGTTAACACAGCTCCATCCTGGTCGGAAACTTCATGCTCTTCTCTAATCCGGATTCCAGGTCCAGAGTGAGGAGAGGAACAAGAATTGTGGCTAGTAATTTTGTCACAACTGGCAACTGTGGTTAGCACAGTCTGCGACTGCTCTTCTTGTATATTATCACTATAATCGATTCGCTCCAGTTAGCCGGGACGCTTCCCGATATGTTCGAATAGGGAAGTCAGTGCTTTGCAGAGGACCTCACCTTCATCCTTAAATAGTGCATGTGGGAGCGAATCCAGACCGGCGGCACGAAAACGATTGAGGGCTGTGTCACAGTTTAGCAATTAAGGAACTAACGCACAACGGCTGGCTCTTAGCCAAAGTACCATAAAGCAAAACATATCAGGCACACGGGAAGCAAAACTGTATTCTAACCGGCATGTTGCACAACGCACTGATCCACTATTCTAAGCTAAACCAATCGATAAATGGTGAGCTGGTTACTGACACACGCCAGAGGATGTGGACAACGAATAGAAAGAGCTCAGTATACTGGCCGTGAGGATGCCACATTCCTTCTCACTTTAGTTTGCGCCGCTCCAGCTAGCTTGGTGTCGGTCAACAGGTCGGCGTAGCCGAGATGAACAGCGACATTGCTGAGCCTCTGATCGGCCAGTTTTGAGAGTTCTGCGCGTTTGTCAACTCAGTTTGCTGGTTTGAGGACGCGTCATCTGGCGAAGTTGAAACGGAGCGATGACGACGTGATCCTCGTGCCGAGTAACTACTCTGCCATCAGGTAAAATTACCTTCGTATGTTGTCCCGCAACTTCGCTCAACGCTCCAGGCTGCCAGGTCGTTTCGTTGGGCAACTTGACGTAGACCGGTTCATTCTCGCAGAATGTTCGATCGGAAGCCTTCTGGTCGTACTCTGCCTTAGATTTATTTTGCTTAGCCTCGACATGTAGCCTCTGGTCAGGAAACAGAAAAGCCAGCCGTGTCCTGAACCTTCATCCGAACATCAACTCGCCTGGGCACTCCCCAGTAGTTTCGTTTGGCGTGGTGCGGTAGCCAAAAAAATTTGTTCAACTTTGTTAACAGTGGAGCAGAGGCTTGTTTCCGTAACCCGTTCTTGACCGTCTGGACGGTCCTTTCAGCCAAACCGTTTGAAGCTGGGTGGTAGGGGGCTGATTTCATGTGATGTATGTCGTTGCTTTTGAGGAACTCTTGGAATTCTTGACTAGTAAATACTGAACCGTTGTCTGTTACCAGAGTATGTGGTATACCGAAGGTACTGAAACACGTTCGCATGCAATAAACGGTCGTCTAAGAGGTGGCATTTGCAAGTAGAAAATTTTCTATCCATTTCGAGCAAGAAACAATCAGGAGGAGAGACATTTTTCCATCCAACGGGCCAAAGAAGCCTGCGTGTATGCGTTCCCACTGTTTACTGGACCATTTCCAAGGACTAAGTGGTACAGGAGGGGCATTCCTCTGAGTGCTTTGACACACGTTGCAGTGTCGGATCAACTCTTCGATATCTCTGTCAATATTAGGCCACCATACATAAGACCGCGTAAGTGCCTTTATTCTCGTGATTTCTGGGTGCGTGGCGTGAAGTTCCTGTAAGACATTCTGTCGCTACCATGGCGGTATGATCACCCTAGATCCCCATAGTAAACACCCATGCTCGAGATTAAGCTCTGTGCATCGGATAAAGTAGGGCAGTAGTTGCGGTTCACACCTGTCAGGCCAACCTTGAGAGATTAGTCGCTTAACCTTGGCCGTTCAGTTTCCTGAGGGGTAAATGCATTTGACATCGGATTTTCGCCCAAATGTTGTATTAGATGGACAAGCTCCACAGGTTTAAGTACATAATCTGATTTAACGGTAAACGGCTCAGAGCGCCGCGATTCTATTTGCTTTCCCAGGGACATAGGCGATCTGGTAATTGTAAGCGGAGAACAATGAAGCCCAAGTTGTATACGAGGCGACGCCACCTGGTTTATGGTTTTTTCTCCCCAATCAGGGTTAACAAAGTCATGTTGTCAGTGAAGATTTCAAACTTAATTCCCCACAGATACTGGTGAAATTTCTTAACTCCAAAGATAACCACTAAAGCTTCCCTGTAGAGCTGCGCATAGCACTTTTCCGCAGGTGCCAAACTTCTGGACGCAAAAGCTATTGGTCGCTCGGTTATGTCTTTCATTTGGTGTGACAGTACGGCCCCGATCACTGTGGGTGACGAATCGCAGCGGAGAGTGATCGGTTTTTGCGGTCATAATGCACTAACAAGTTAAGATTACTAATAGCTAAGCTGACAGCATCATAAGCCTTTATTGTTCATTGGACCACAGCCACCTGGCATTCTTACGAAATAAAGTAGACAATGATGCGAGAAGACTAGTCAAATTGGGTAAGAAACGACGGTAATGGGTTACCATCCCAAGAAATGATTGCAGTTCGTTAACATTTCGCAGTGTTGGAGAATCCAGAATGGGTTGAATTTTTCCCGTAGGTGATGTAACCCGTGTTTGTCCAAACGAAATCTCAGGTACTCAACTGTATCACAAAAGAAATCATTTAGATTCCTTGAGTTTCAGTCTGCTCTCCTGAAGGCGTTTCAAGACTGTTGCAAGTGCTGTCATATGTTCGTAGTCAGTACGACCAGTAACCAAAATGTTGTCCAAGTAAGCGCAAACTCCGAATATGCCTTTCACTAAGTTGTCTATGATTCTGAAAGATGGTGGGTGCGGAGTGTATCCCGAATGGTAATCGGTTATAGCAGAATAATCCCATGTGTATATTAGTGGTGGCAATTTCCTTTGAGGATTCCTGTAGCTCCACTTGAGAATAAGCATGGCTTAGATCAAGTTTCGAGGACATTTGTCCACCCGACAAAATTGCATAAAGGAAATCTACTCGTGGAATCGGATAATGTTCCGTCGTCGTCGCTCGATTAACCCTCAGTTTATAGTCGCCACAAATGCGAACTGAGCCATCAAGCTTCTGTAAAGGAAGGATAGGTGCATCACAAGTAGAGTGGCGTACGGATGCAACTATCCCGTCCTTTTATAATCGCTCTAACTCTACCTTCGGACGGATTGCGAAAGGTTGACTCCGTGGCTTGTAAAATTTCGGTTGAGTCTGTGGCTTGATATTAAAGCAAGCTATGAAATCACGTAATTTGCCAAGTAAGTTGGTATCGAAAACACTGGCAAAGCTTTTCAAGAGTGTAGGTAAGTCATCTTCTTGACAGATTGTAATATTTCCGGCATGTACTCTAACCAGTTCCTCAAAAGTAGACCAGGTCCGTGTTAACATC
This sequence comes from Dicrocoelium dendriticum, assembly GCA_944474145.2. Taxonomy (NCBI): domain Eukaryota; kingdom Metazoa; phylum Platyhelminthes; class Trematoda; order Plagiorchiida; family Dicrocoeliidae; genus Dicrocoelium; species Dicrocoelium dendriticum. The sequence goes on from CALYDF020000067.1 coordinate 161,152, forward strand.
GATGAGAGGAAGAGTCAACGTATTGTCCTCATGAGGTACTTTCCCGTCACAACTAAAACATCGAGTATTTCCCCAATGTGATCGTAATTTAGACCGAGTCGGAGTCAGAACCAAGTCAGGCAAAGTACGGTTGTTGATCACTGTAACCGAGGCCCGGGTATCGATCTCAAAACGTACTGGTTAACCTTCAATTGTTAAATCAACAGTGTACGGGGTATTCCCATTGCGTGCGATGTGGTCATGTGCGAAAGTAGACAGAATATGGGATTGTCAGTGTTTGCCGCAGTTCCAACAGTACCCTGGGCAGGGCGAGGTATCGGTCGTTGAAGCACAATCGAACGATATACGCGTAAAATATGTCTGAGCTTTTCGCACTTATGACAAGTAGACTGTTTGTGTCTGCAATCAGTAACTTTTTCATGTTTCTCGCCGCATCTGTAGCAAGTAAAGAAACACTTGTTGGTGTGTGATAATTGAGATGTAACCGCGTGGACGGCATCTGAAGGTGACTAGCTTCGATACCGAATTAATTGTTGCACAACGCTTTCCCTATGCCTGGCCAGTGAGCAGGCTGTTTCCCAAGTGAGTTTATTATCGTCTTCTGACAGCAGGCGTTCTCTAGCTTTATCGTCTCGAATGCCAATGGAAAGGCGTTGCACCGCCATGGTCTCTTCGAATTTTGTTGCGGGAATTTCATTGTAACGGCAGCCAGGAAGGGACTGTTGTGTAGGAATGATAAATTCATTAACTCTCCTCTTCTCCCTGTAGTAAATGAGAAAAACTTAGGGGCGCAGTAGAAACATATTGCCGCGACACTCAAAGGCCATCCAGGGCGTTTAAGCAGTCCGCCAAGGATGTGCTTTCGTACGAACGCAACGCGTCGGAATGCCGTTGACCTTCTGCACTGAGGTGTAGTCTCAGTAGTTTGATAGATTGGACTTCACTAAGTTTGATGTGGAGGTATGTAATTGTGAAAAGCTCAAGATAGTCACAGAAGATTTGTTACCAAGAATTCCAAACTGCTAACGATGGCTTGGACGACGTGACCTTCCAAAATGGATTAGACGGGGTAAGACGGCTCATAGTAATTTATTCCAACTTGGTCGTCAAGGGCTCGGGGTGGAGTCCCCTAAGTCAACTCCCTACTTCGACTTGGGCAACCGGGTAGTATCATACCCTCTCACAAAACCATGGACTGTATTACAACATGCTCATCAGTTACTGTTTCTGCTAGTCACTTGCACACGACTTCATCACACGCCAATGGTTTGTTTGCTAACAATCCTCACTTTCCGTTACCCGATTCATGTGTTCAACAATCTGGCTGCGATTCCGGTTGCGCCGCAGATCAAGGAGTTCAACCTATGGCTCTGCTTCGTCTCCGATCCTCGTTCCGTCTGGCGTGCTTCAACGTTCGGACACTCATGCAAAATGGACAGCAAGCCGGTATAGCGCGCACTTTAGATTTCCTAGACATTGATATCTGCTGCCTTTCAGAAACCCGATTGCAAGATCCCAGCACTGTGCTTACATTGACACCCCGCACTGACGACGAAGTCAGATATCACCTGCGTCTTTCTGAAGATCCAGTAGCCTCCTCAGCGGGTTTGGCTGGTGTAGGTATAGCACTAAGTGTCAAGGCCGAGGCCGCACTACTGGACTGGTTCCCGATTAACACCCGACTATGTGCAGTTCGGCTTCGGGGTTCACGTAGAATCAACAGGCACCGCGAAGAGAGACACAACTTGTTTGTGATCTCCGTGTACACTCCAACTGACTGCAGTGGCGACTCGGTCAAGGACGAATTCTACCGGGATCTACAACAGCTCTTGACTAATGCTAAAAAGTCGGATGTCGTTATCCTTGCTGGGGATTTTAATGCACGGGTTGGCTGCCTGTCACCATACGAACGCCACCTTGGTGGTCATCACGCGCTCGATGAGAACCGCTCTGATAACGGAGAGAGACTTCTCACATCGTGCGAAGACAACCGTCTGTTTCTTTCGAGCACTAACTTCAGGCGTACGAAGAAGCGTTCCGCAACGTGGCGTCCCCCTTCTTCAACACAACCGTGGTCTCAAATTGATCACATTGCAATTAGCTTTAGATGGCGCGGCAGCGTACTGGACTGCAGGTCCTTTTTGGTCCACCTTCGTTGACTCAGATCATGCTCTGGTCTGCGCGAAAATCTGTATGTGCTTTGGAGGATCCCGAAACACGAAGCACCGCAAGATTGATGTAAACAGATTAACTGAGCTATCAGTCTTCACTGGCATATGCACTCAGTTACAATCCACCGCAAGAAGTGGAACAACACTGGACTTGTATACGGAAAGCGATGACCATTTCCGGACAGTCATGCTGCGGTCTAACTCGACGCCCTTTGAAGTCTTGGATCTCTGCTCATTCTCTGGAGCTGTTCGAACGCCGCAAAGATGTCCCCGCGGAATCAGATTGCAACGAGCGACGCCGTTCTGCCAACAGGCTGCTCAAGCAAAGCCTACGCAAGGATCGCGAGACATGGTGGTCTGAGCGTGCTTTAGAGATGGAGACTGCTGCCCTCTCTGGCAACACTCGCAGGCTTTTCCAACTCATTCGGTCCACTGGCCTCAGAAAGCCTGGTGTCAGTGAGATCATTTGTGAGGTGGATGAGTCTCCGATCACCAACCAACAGAGGCGCATGGACCGCTGGGCCGAGCACTTTCACTCGCAGTTCAACTGGCATTCACCATCCATCAGTACATGCAGTACACCTTGTTGTCCACCCTGGCTCGTCCCACTGAATCCACCCAGCGAAGCGGAAATCTGCCTCGAGATTCAACGCTTGAAGCGCTTCAAGGCTGCCGGCTTAGACGGACTTCCTCCGGAGCTATTCAAGTACGGCAGTGTGGCGATCATTAACCAGCTGACCGCGCTGTTCGCAAAAATTTGGCATGAAAAGAAAATGCCTTCCTCTTGAGGCGAGTCAGTTATTGTTCCGATTTTCAAGAAAGGCGCTCGCACTTCATGTGCAAATCATCGCGGGATTAGTCTTATTTCGGTTGCCTCTAAGCTATTGGCATCCATTCTGCTCCGCAGACTATCCCCAGTACGTGAATCATACTACCGTGAAGAACAAGCTGGTTTCCGTCCCGGCTGCGGATGCGTGGATCAAATCTTCACGCTCCGCTAGCTTCTCGAACATCGCCACATTTATCACAGATCCACTATTGTTGCATTCCTAGACATACGTGCCAGAGAAATATACCGTCATCTTACGAGCACTTTACCTTCATACATCCGGCAGAATAAAGGTCTATGGCAAGCTTTCCTCGCAATTCGCTGTCAATAGCGGTGTGCGACAGGGCTGCCCTATGTCCCCATTTCTCTTCAACTTCGCAATCGAAGACGTTCTGTCGAATGCTCTAGAAGGTTTCCAACATTTTGGCTTAGAGTTTCTACCGGGTGAGCGCGCGACCAACTTAGATTATGCTGATGATATCGCCTTACTTAGTGACGATCCTCAGGGTATGCAACTCATTCTGGATCGTTTAGCGGTTGAAGCATCTAAGTATGACATAAGCTTCGCCCTATCGAAGTGTAAAGTACTGCTCAAGGATTGGCTTTCATCTGCTCCCGTGCTCACTCTCGAAGGTGCACAACTTGAACAGGTAGATAGTTTCGTCTACCTTGGGAGCTGTATTTCTGCTGACGGCACTATCAACAAAGAAGTTTCTCTTCGGATCGCTAAAGCTTGATCAGCATTTGTCAATCTGAGGCACTTGCGGCGTCGTCGCGACGTCTCATTCTCACTAAAGGGCCGCGTTTACAGCGCATCAGTTCGCTCAGTATTGTTGTATGGGTGCGAGTCCTGGTCGATTCGCGTGGAAGACATGCGTCGTCTTTCTGCCTTCGAGTACGGTTGCTTAAGGAGGATTGCTCGTGTTTAGTGGCAACATGGAGTTAATAGTAATGACATTCGACGTCGCATCTTGGGGAATGCGAGTATTCCCTTCAACAAACTGGTTTTGTTGCGCCAGTTAAGATGGCTCGGTCACGTCCTACGCATGGCACCTGAGCGTCTACCGCGTCGCGCTCTATTCGCTCGTCAAGGACCTGGCTGGAGGCGACCGCCTCGTGGTCAGCCTTCCACTTGGCGGCAGCACATGAAATCGCTGACGTCGTGTCTAGCCGCTGTTGGATCCGTCCGTCTTCCAGGATGGGGACCCAAAGATGAGGAGTGCCAATGACTTAGGACTCTTGAAGACTTGGCCCGCAACCGGAATCAGTGGAAGAATTGTGTACAGTATTGTATTGATTCACATGTTTAATACTACAAACATTGAAAATGACAAAAAAGAGAAAAATCGGCGTGTGGAAAACAAAATAAAAACGTTTTGTTCTACTTTTTGTCGAAATGTTCCATTCTTCCTGCGGCGTATTAGCTGAAGTGTGTTGCTCACCTTCAACTACCATACCAGGATGATTATGACGCAATGACTGTCGCTTATCCATTAATCTCCATGGTTTTCTGTTGGCTTTGTCTAGTTGATAGACAGTTGAGACTACTACTACTACTAAAATGTCACAGTTAAGCAATTGTGGACCTAATGCACAGTGGCTGGCTCTTAGCCGAAGTATCACAAAGCAAAACATGACAGGCACATGGAAGGCAAAACTGTATTCTAATCAGCATGCTGTACAACGCACTGATCCACTATTCTAAACTAGGCCGATCGAAATAGTGAGCTGGTTACTGACACATGCCAGCGGATGCAGGCAACGAACAGAAAAGGCTAAGTACGTTGGCTGTGAGGATGCCACAGGCTGTGATCGCGTTTTAGAACGCGGGATCCGTTCACGGTTCGTCTTGAATCACCTGAGTAGAAAGAGGTCCGGGAGCACGGAGCAGCTGAACTGATCTTGAAAGTGTTCCGCACAACGAGACATACGGCGCTACTTACTGAGTATCAGTACACCCGCGCTCTCTCTGATTGTCTCACTGACACCTTATCTTTGCACGATAACCAGCTGTTTGTGACGGTATGTTGTCTAAACAAAGCGTAGGCGCCTTGATCCTGAATGTTTGCATAGGGCATAAAGGTTTTCTGATAAGTCCCACTTCTCTCCCTCTTATTATTTTTGATTTCATAGGTCATCATGGTTGTATGGCAGCGAAGCATCAGTTCAAATGGCAGATGTACTGCTGTTGTTGAGGATGATTTTTGACGGTTTCCTAGGACCGGTGGTGAGGATCAGCTGGAAGAGCTCGCGCTAATTGCCTACTGCTCCTGCCTCCTCAATTTTTCGAGCCCTACTGGTCCACCAGGCTTCCATGTCAGCATGTAGGCTCTGGTTTAGTTCGCGCCTAATAGCCCTTCTGGTCACATTGTGCTCATAGTCAGCCAGAAGGTTCCTTCTGGATTCCAACAGATTTACCGACCACACATATAGCCAGTGACTGGTGCGGTGACGAGTGACAGTGCCACAAGCAGATGCTCCTGCATCGTGCATGGCGGCCGAGATCCTATTCCACTGAAGGTCAGTGTCATTAGGACAAGACAGCGAAAGTTCGGTACGCAGTGCTTCTTGATAGGCTTGTCTGACTGATGGCTGAAACAATTTCTCAGTTGCCAATCGGAGGATACGCTTGTTGCGCCTCCCGGTAAACTTCATGAAGAAACGACAGCGTACTAAGGCATGATCAGAGTCGACGCAGATATTCCAGTACGAGCGATAGTCCAGGATGGAACCACGCCACCTGCAACTTATGGCTATGTGGTCAATTTGGGTCCATCGCTGGCCAGCTACAGGAGGACGCCAAGTGGCACTTTGGCGCCCACTGTGTCTAAAAGCAGTGCTACTAATAAACAACTGGTGCTCTGCACACAGTTGCAGCAGACGCTCACCGTTGTCAGTTCGTTCGGAGTTAAGCCCATAGTTACCACCCAGCTGAGCTTCTGAAGAGCTCAGACACCCTAATTGTGCGTTCATATCCCGTGCAAGCATTATAATATCTGAACTAGTAGCACTGAGTAGTAGCGCGTTCAGTTCGTGATAGTGTGCCCTTGACAGCATTAGAACTGCAGTCAGGGGGAGCATAAGGGGAAAGCACAAACAAACAGCGTTTTGTACTACTTCGCGAACCAACCTTGGTCAACGTCGTCAAACGGGCTGCACATAAACGGCTCTTCATCCGAATCCAATCAACCAAGGCTGCGCTTTGGAGCTGATAAGGATACCTACACCCGCTTGACCAGTGAGTACTGCATCAGCATGCCCGAATACATACAAACAATAGCGAGGACAAGCCGGACGTAGTTAATTCAACAACCCCATTAGGGTCATTGATCCTAGTTTCGGACACACAACACACGTCCATAACCAGTGTCCAACGTGCGTACGAGAGCAGCCTGTTGACCTATTTGTCTTAGAGTGCGAAGGTTGAACGCCACCAGGGAAACAGGACGGCGTGGCCTTATAACAGACTGCTGCCGATAGGCGTCCGATGGGTGTTGTGGGAAGGTGGCTACAGATGGTTCTGCTCCTGTGGCACCTCGGTTGTCAATTATTCTGGGAATTATAGGTTAGTCATCACGTTAGCTGCAGGTGGAAAACACCTCAGCTATTTTGCCATAATACAAAAGACAAGAGAAGGAAAACAAACAGTGGCACGCCGGCTGAATCCCCAGTAACGGATGGACATGGTTCCGGTGAGCTAACAGCTGGCTATCGTGCCGTAAAAAGCTATATTATGCCTAAGGAGTGAGATCGTGATTGGAGGGGGATGCTAAACAGGAGGGTGGTGGACAAAGGAACTCACAACAAAAACGCCATCGGGGCCGGCTCCTAACCATATCAGCAAGTGTGTCCAACCAAACATGTTCATCGTAATTAGGACCCCAGCCAGGCAGTCGGGATGCACCAACCGACGCCAACTCCGAAGTGAGGGTTTTTATCTCTCTCGACCAAGTCAGCACTTGGCCTCCCCTCCTCCTCTTCCAACCACACCAACAACGCGCAAACAATGCACGTCGCGGAAGTCGGTGTGCTGGCATGCGCAACACGTGGTCCAACCATCGGAGCCTGGTGCGTGATATAATGGTGCTGAGCGGTTCACTCGCTCTTCCTTCACCAAATACGAGATGCCGAACACGCTCAATGCGCACGCGGTGCTCCCACCAGACATGAGCTAAGCTGCGAAGGCAGCGATGATCGAATATGACGAGTCTCTGTCTGTCCACCTGATGGGCCAGGTTTCACAACCATATAGGAGAGTTGAACGAACGGCTGCGTTATAAACTCTGCTTTTCAGGACGAGGGTAATGTCGCGTCTGCGCCACAGGTGGCGGAGATTGGTAAAAGCACCTCGAGCTTTTGCTATACGGTTCGTAACCTCATCTTCAATCCCACGGGCGCTAATATAGCTGCCCAGGTACTTGAATTCCTGAACGACTTCTAGCAGATCACCACAAAGCGTTAACACAGGGTTGGGTCCCTGCCAATCTTGGAGAAGTACTTTGCATTTCGATGGAGCAAAGCATAGCCCGAAACGATTGACAGCCGGTGCTAATCGGTCCAGTGCTGTTTGGCATGTTTGGGAGCTGTCACAGATTAGGGCAATATCGTCTGCATACTCCAAGTCAAGAAGTCGCTCACCAGGAAGTAGCTCCACACCTTCTAGGTCGTGTCCAGCGAACGCTGTTTCCATGACTTCATCAATAGCGAAGTTGAAGAGGAAAGGTGACAGCGGACATCCTTGTCTCACACCGCTGGTGATACTGAAGGGTGGCGAGAGTTTGCCATAAACCCTCACCCTGCCCGAACTATGCCCGTACAGCGCTTTGATAATGTTTATATATTTATCAGGCACATCTTTCCTCAGCAGATAGTCCCAAAGGGTACATCGATCGACTGAGTCGAAGGCACCTTTTATGTCAAGAAACACGACAACGGTGGGTCGCCAATAAACAAGGCGGTGCTCCAACACTTGACGCAATGTGAAGATGTGGTCGATGCAGCCCCAACCTCGACGAAATCCGGCTTGCTCTTCACGAATCTGGTTTTCACGAGTGCCAGTCAGTCTGTGGAGAATGACAGAGGCAAGCAATTTAGAGGCAATCGAAATCAGACTGATCCCTCTATGATTGCCGCATTCCAAATGGGAGTTTCCCTTGAAAATTGGGACAATGACGGAGCGGTTCCAGTCTGTCGGGACAGTCTCGTGCTCCCAAAGTTTCACTAGCAACTCGCGTAAATCATCTATTATAGCAGGTCCCCCGAATTTGAAGAGGGCTGGGGGAATTCTATCTGCCCCTGCGACCTTATGAAATTTCAACAGCCTGATCTCACGTTCAACTTCTGCGCATGAGGGCGGATCCAAAGAGACGGCCCAGGGAGAAGGGCGCTCAATGCCCGAAAAAGAAACCGATAACTCAGGTTGGTTAAATTGCCTTGCAAAGTGTTCGGCCCAACACTCCAAGTGTTTTGACAGGCTGTGGATCGGCTGCCCATTCTCGTCGCGTATGGTCTCGCTAACACCAGGTCTCCTGCTGCCTGTTTCCTGTATCAGACGGAATAACTTACGATGATTGCCATCGGTAGCGGCTGTTTCCATCTCCGAGGCACGATGAGAGCACCAGGTTTCGCGGTCTTTCCTCAGGCTAGCACGTAGTTTTACCCTGAGATTTTTGCGAGCCTCATTGTATTCGCTTCCGGCCGGAATACGTCGGTGAGCATCCATAAGTTCCAGAGACTGTGTAGAGACCCAATGTCCGGTTTGGTAATTTGCTTCGCCACATGAAGACATGCCTGCTAACAGTAACGTTTTACGAATATGCGACCAGTGATCTTCGACGGTGTTTAGGGGGCGCTTACTCAGCCCAGATGTCAGCGCACTTTGATACATATTCAGAACATCTGGCTTCACCAGCTGGCTGGTGTCAATCTGTTTGCATCGACGTTGCGGACGTCCACCGAAACGCACCCGGAGGTCGGCGCAGACAAGTGCGTGGTCAGAGTCCACGCTCGTGCTCCAAATCGAGCGACAGTTTTGGATACAGCCTCTCCAGCGGTAACTGATAGCGATATGATCGACTTGTGTCCATGGCTGGCCCGAGGCTGGTGGCCGTCAAGTCACGCTTCTGCGGGTACTGCACCGAAAGTTAGTACTCGCGAGAAAGAGGCGAGCATCTTCACACAGCTGTAGCAATCGCTCGCCGTTATCATTATGGGAGCCTACACCATGTTGGCCGCCCAGATGAAGCTCATCAGAGGACAATTTCCCGACTTGGGCGTTTAGATCGCCAGCCAACACCACAGTACCCGTGTTTCTTCTGTAACGAAGGAGCTCGTGAAGTTGCTGATAAAAATCGTCTTTCACCGAATCTGCTAGAGTTTGTAAGGGTGTAGGCCGCAATGACAAACAGGCATCGTTTGTCCCCGCGCGACTTCGTAGCACGGAACGTACCAGCTAACCTAACGGCGCACATGCTACTGGTTACTGCGGATAGCGTCGTCTTGTACTGCAGGGCTCTCGGTTGACGAGTATTTTTTCGTGCTACCACTGGTTTACGTCCTTTATTAGTTCCCAATGGCTTCCAGATGTCTCCCGTAGTAAGAGTGTCACTCACCGATCGAAGGCCGTACAGTGCTCTTTGTGTGATGGTTGGATTCATACTGCTTGCTGTGATATCTGTCCGGGCCTATATGGATATCTACAACGGACACCGTCTCAAGCTATCGCTTTCTTTTGTGACACATGCAGAGTAACAACTAGTGACAGACGTCTACTTGCCGTTTACGAGCGCTTAGTCCACGTCCCTCCTCCTTCCCCCTGTTCTGGATTCGTAACTCCATCGGTAAGCAGTCGTGCCATGTCTCCCTCAGTAAATGTTGCTGCTCAGCATGCCAAGCCTCCGGTCAGGACCTATGCATCTGTGGTGAAAGAACTCGCGGCGCCGTCAGGCAGTCGCAACTCAGATATGAGAGAAGCGAAGCCAAAAGCAAAATCTAGTATCAAAGCCAAGCCCTCTTCGCAATTGGAGATTAAAAAAGTTCTTGATAGACTTACTAAGTTGGAGAATTTGGTCAAGGACACATCGATTTCTCCTAAGCAGCAGACACCTAGGGACTCCCATCGCCCCTCTCGTGACCGCTGCCTTATAGTGGTAAATGCGCCGGAGTCTTCTAAAGCCACGCCAGCTGAAAGGATCCTAGATAATGAAGCGTTTTTAATAAAGATGATTTCACTGTTGTTTGATGAAGGCGAACCAGGGATAAATGTTGTTTCTGCCTTTCGCATTTGAAGGAAGCAGGAGGACTCTACAAAGTCTCGCCCTCTCAAGATCGTATGCCAAAATGAAGATGAATGCAGGCGCATCCTCCGACGCACTTCACGTCTCAAAGGAGAATCGTTTTATGTTCTGAGAGATCTGTCCCCTGAAGATCGGATAAAAATGAAGAGTGCAGTTGATGAAGTTCGAACCCGCCGGACAAATGGTGAGACGGACCTTCATATCGTGGATTTTCGAGTGGTTCCGAAAACTCCAGGAACTCGCTGGAGACCAATCCTTGTCCTACCCGGACAATAAGGTCGAAGAACGATTTGAGTGCGTTGTCCGCTAATGTGCGCAGTTTGCGGAACAAATTAGACGAGATTCAACTTCTTGCCATCGATAATCACCCTGATTTGATGGCTTTCTCTGAGACGTGGCTGTCCCCGAACATCCGTGACTCGGAAGTATATATCCCTGGATATCACTTCTCCCGGACTGATCGCCACGGAGTGAGGTCAGGCGGTGGCGTTATACTCTATTGGAGGGCGAACCTCATGGCACATTTGCTTGATGTTACTTGTGACATAGATGGTGACTTCGAAGCTCTGTGGTGTATTCATGACGCGTGCAGATCTCTCCTGGTATGTGTCGCCTATAGATCTCCCTTGGGTTCAGCAGCTCTTTTGCTGGATTCAATTAAATCGCACGCCAAAGGTAAGGACTGCTTAATTGTTGGAGACTTCAATGCACCTGGCATTGAGTGGGACCTGCTTTATTGTGGTCTTCCTTCTGACTCTTTTGATGCTCTTCTCCTTCAGACCGTTCTCGAGTTTAACTTGTTTCAGCATGTATTTTCACCCACTCCATTGTTCTCAGGCAACACGCCGCACATTCTTGATCTAGTGTTATCCCCGATGCCGTCAGATGTCACCGACCTGGTTGTTATGCAACCTATTGGTAAGAGTGATCACTGTGCTATTTCCTTCCAACGGGCACGTCGATTTTCTATTCATGACCAAGGTGATTTCCGGCGTAATTTCTGGCGAGCCGATCCGCAGCGTCTGCAGGAGGCTGCTTCTAACATGGACTGGACCATTCCTCATTTTTTGTGTGTTGACGATGCTTGGACTCACTTTTACTCCAACATGATGTCGCTAATCAACCAGGTTGTTCCTATTTCTAAAAGTAGAGGTCTAACAAGAGGTCCCCCTTGGATTGATAAACAGCTGAGGTCTCTGATGGACAAAATACGCAAATTATGGGACCGATTCAAGTGTACACAATCGACGGCCGACTACTTGGAATACAAAACGCTTAGGAAACTTTGTATCCTGAAGAAGCGGAAGAATCGCCAAAACTACGAGTTTCAATTGGCTGTGCAGTCCAGGTGCTCCCCCAAAATGTTCTCATATCTGAAAAGGGGCACCAAAGGTGGTAATGGCATTCCATCTCTGTATTCCAGTAAACACGCTGCCTTACTTCATGGGGATGCTGCGAAAGCTAATCTCAGCTCAACAGTATTCATCCGTTTTTACAAATGAAACTCCGTTTTCTGACGTAGTACTCCCGTGATCATCTTTGTTGGATCATCTTGAGATCAGTACGGAAACTGTTACTCAATTCCTTCTCCAGTTAGATCCGAACACCTCGCCTGGTCCTGATGGCCTGCACCCTCTGTTTCTCAAGACCGTGGCTAAGTACATTGCAGCCCCAGCTTGTCATGTGTTTCGTTGCTGTATTGAATCCGGACGCCTTCCATCAGCCTGGAAGCTGGGCATTGTCAAGCCCATATTTAAAGGAGGGAATCGCCAAGAGCCAGCAAACTATCGTCTTGTTTGCCTAACTTCTGTAATGTGTAAAATTATGGTACGGATTCGCATGGGAGCTCTGAGCCTTTACTTCGACGACCGGAGTGTGATTTCTACTGCTCAGCATGGCTTTCGTAAGTCACGCTCGTGTACCACCAATTTGCTAGTTGCCAGAGAGAAATGGGCGAACTCACTGGATGCGGGCAAACGTATGGACGTTATCTACGTTGATTTCAGCAAAGCGTTTGACAAAGTTCCTCATGAGCGGCTTTTGTTCAAACTTCAAGCAATTGGTGTCTCTGGGAGGGTTCTGTCGTGGATCTCGGATTTCCTTTCAGACCGAGTTATGCGAGTTAAGGTCAATGATACGTATTCACCCTCCGTCCTTATGAGCAGTGGCGTTCCTCAGGGCTCTGTTCTTGAACCAGAGTTGTTCAAATTCTTCATTAACGACCTTCCATCAACTCTCCGGACCGAATGCTTGATCTGTGCTGACGATTTGAAGTTATGGATGGAGGTAACCAGCGCTGAGGATGCTGACCGCCTCCAAAATACACTGGATCGGCTGCAGGATTGGTCACTTAAATGGCAGTTCCCTATAAATCGCGATAAATGTTCTGTACTCCTCATTGGTGCTACTGAACCATTCGGTGTTTACCACCTTGGTGGTTATTTGCTTAATAATGTGAAACAGGAAAGAGACCTTGGTGTTATTGTATGCTGTGATCTAAAAACCACCCAAGGTACTTTGAAAAACGTTGCTGCGGCTAACAGACTACTGTGTTCTATCCGAAGAGCTTTCTCACGATGGACGCCGGAGATCTTCAGACTTATCTTTTCCTCCCATGTGCGTCCAATCCTCGAATATGGATTACCCGCAGTTCATCAGCTTACAAAGCTTGAATATGGCTTGATTGAGAAAGTTCAGCGACGCGGTTCTAAGTACATCTTTGAGTTCCGACACCTGCCATATCACATTCGTCTCCAGCACTTGAATATGTTCTCCCTGGCATATCGGCGTCGCCGAGGCGATTTGATCTACATTCGGCGCATTCTGAGAGGCGAGATGGGAATCGAGCTCCAATGTTTCTCCCAGATTAACACTGAGTGTTTCACTCGGGGCCACTGCTGGAAACTGTTTAAAACTAGGAGACTCAGGCTTCGCTCTGATTTTACTCTATCGACTCGTGTGGTGAACGACTGGAACCGCTTGCCTAATTCCGTCGTCAACGCGCATACGGAGGAATGTTTTAAACAATTGTTGGATTTATACTTTTTGAATTTTCAGGGAACTTGTTGTTTCTTATGTAACTGTGACAATCTAATTTGTTAATTGCTGTTGCGCAAACACCTGCTATGATTGGAAGGTGATGGAGCCAACAAAGGTCTTTCCTTCTGCTCTCTACATTACAATGATTACAATGATTACTGGGATCCAATCGGTCAGAGCAGCTTCAGCCCGGGGACTCAAAACAATGCCGAAGCCAGCTCGACTGGCATTTGAAGCTGCATCATCGCCAGACAGGCGCAATAAGAATGTGTCGCCAGTGTCGCATGTGGGGGATCGCATAGTAACCACGGAGCTCGAATCTTGCAGGCGGGTTTCTGATAAACAGCAAATATCGACCGATAGGGTAGCTAGTGTGCGGGCAAGTGCTGCCTGTTGACCAATCTGCAGCAAAGTGCGCACCTTGAGGCATGACAGTCTTAGCGAAACGCATTATAGGTTAGTACTGGGGATCGGAATGAGAGTAAGAGAAACAGATGGAAAATAAAGGAGGCGCCAGCATATCCGCCATGCTGTCTGCAGCAGATAAGACGATGCTTGATAATTTGCGCGACGACCGATGCAGGATGAAGTTTATGTTTGAAGAAAAAGTCGTGGTTGTATGTGGGCTGAGATACTGCCAGGGCGCCTAGACCTAGACAGGAGGACGATTAGGGTCCTCAACCAAAACCATTGGCTCAAAAGCCTGTCCGCAAGGCAAAGTAGAGGTAGCAATGATTCAGTTTTACAGAAATGGACCCCGTCACATTTCAAACCCCCAACCTGGAGGACCAGGAGACTGAGTTTGTCCGACCTCTAAGCATTGACCAGCCTGGTAGGAGTAGCTCTCAAGGGCACCACCCAGTATAGCGCAAAGGGTCAAGGAGGTACGCAAACCGTCGCAACACGTTAAGGTCCAGTCTCGTTGCAGTGGAGACGCCTACACCGCCTGTTGCCGACACTACTCGATGGCCAAGGTTCAGAAATTGCAGCCAATACGGTCGGCATCATTATATGTGGATGTGAGACGTCCGATGGTGATATTGGGGACAACGATCCACTAAATCCACGGCATAATAGCGCCATGGGGGTTGTTCCGTCCCACGCCTATTGGGCCCACAGCTTAACTCCCGAAGCTCCCTCAAAGTTACACACCGCCGGAGTGAGTGTGGTAAATGTCATTATTCCGAGTGCGAAGCCTACCTTGGATCGTTTACTCGATGGCATGGCTGCTGGAGATCTTCCACGTACAACTGCTGACCCAGATTACCACTGCAATCCCGAACCAGTACCCACTGTATTTTCCTTGTGAAATCAGCCCACTTATATGAACTCTGCTTAGAAACCTGCGTATCCTGTTTCATTGAGTTTTGATACCCAGTCTCATACCTTGAAACACTATTCCTATGTTATTATATCTGGTTTCAACCGATCGTACAACCGCACAAGTAAGAGACCAGCCAACTCTGCTTCTGATGACAGTTCGTTCACTATTTGTGCTTTCCCATGTATCAGGACCTATGTGTGCCCCGTCAAAATAAACATGAAAACCTACTTACCCTCCATTGTTCTGGGCCATCTGATGCGTCGCGAACGCCTATTCAATGAAGGGAATAGTCTAGTGGCATTCCTTCGAAAACCCTGCGTTTGGTTACCAGTTTAAAGACTAATACCCATTAGTATGTTTCGTTAGCTAGTTAACCCACTTTGCTGTCCTATTACGTTTCTCTTCGTTACCACATTAACATATATATTAACGTACTGTTTGACGGGCCGAATACACATTTGCTGCTGCGCGCTGCATTTCCTCTAAGCTCCCGCTAGTGTGTTGGTTGCTATATCGATCTGCCGCGTCTCCGGAACCCATTGTCTCGTAATTTTTAGCGCATCGATAAGCTTCCTTGCTTCCGGACCACTGCTCACTACACCATTATTTCAAGTGACTGGCACACTGGGGGTGACAAATGTAGAACGCGTTGGCACTGATCGGTTGACAGTGGCGTGGCGCACGCGTGTCAATTTGATTCTCAAATAACAAATCGGTTCGCAATCTATCCTGGATCAACGTCATTCCCACAATAGAACATTCGAAGGATGCCCATATTGTTCTTGTTCCATTTTGACTCGAACTTGAATCAATGAGCAGGCGCAAATGGGGCGCTGACTGTCGATCTGTGCGGATAGGGTTGCTCTTATTTTCATATAAATCACGTTCTAATTCTTGCCTTCGGAAATTACCAGATCCCGTCGTAAGTAACGCAGCAAGTGTTGCAGTGATACATGAGCACAGCAGTCCGATATGCGATTGAATTTTCGGTGTATTGGGTAGTAGAGAGTAGGAGGCAGACACCTTGTCAGCTCCATCGCTACCTGAGCATTGCAGGAATGGTCACGTCAGTGCGCAACGGAAACTGAGGGGAGAGCTGTCACAACCGTGTCTGAAGCAACACTATCCCAGCATACGCAACAGGTGAGAATCAAGTAGTCGTTTGAAACCACCCTCTGTACACGCATTAACGACCCGCCCCAGTAGCCGGTTCTAGTCATACACAAAACGGGTGAACAGAGCAAGAATGGACCGCAATCTGAGCCTCCTTGGTTTGAATGATTTCCATTGTTGGCCCCTGGTCAAACATCCAAGGTTGCGACTTTCACCCCAGCTATCCTCTGAGAATACGTCAGGTGAAAATTAGGTCTCCGCGGAGACGACGGTACTCCGGAGAAAACATATTCAAATGTCGAGACCGAAGAGGGTAGGGTAGATCACTTAAAACAGAGACGGACTTCGATCCAAGCCGCTGGACCTTCTCAATCATGTCACGTTCAAATTTGATGAGCGGGTAGGCAGCAGAAAGGCAATATTGTAGAATCGGGCGTGAATGTGAAGTGAACAGAAGTCTAAAGAGCTCCGGAGTCAGAAGACTCTTCGCATGGCGTGAGACATCCTGTAGGCAGCGGCAACCTCTATGGTGTACTGAGTGGATCTTAAGTCTGAAGGCAGAATTGTGCCAAGGTCTCTCCGAAGTGACATTTTTGAGTAAGGAACCATCTATGTGGTAAGCGCCGCATGGTTCAGGAGCGCCAACAGACAGAACGGAACACTTATCGTGATTGGTGGGCAAACGCCAGTGGATCGACTAATTGTGCAAGAGATAGAGCGTCTTTTTTAATGGATCGGCATCGGCTAGAGAAGACCTTCCTGTCCATATCTTCAGATCATCCGCATAAATCAAGCAATCCGACTGAAGCTCAGACAGCAGATCGCTGGTGAAGATGTTGAAGAGTTCAGGTAAAAGAACGGAGCCCTGTGGTAAACCGCTGGTCGTGTGTACATGATGGGAAAACGTTTCGTACACTTCCACCAGCAAGGAGCGACTGTTCAGGGGTTCGGAAGTCCAGGAGAGATAGTTTCCAGCGACGCCGATTCTTCAGTTCAAAAGAAGCCGTTCTTGCGGGACCTTATCACTAAAGTCCAGAAACAAAACATCCAGGCGCTTGCCAACATCTAAGAAATTTGTCTATTGTTCTTTAGCTACAAGCAAGTTGGCGTTACAGGAGCGACCTTTGAAAAAAGCGTGCTGGACACAGGAGATCAGATCCGATTTTTCAAGGTAAAGGCAAGTGCCCTCTTCAGGACTCGTTCCATGACTTAGCTCACTATCGATGTTGTTCATGCGGGACCTTATTAAAAGCCTTACTGAATTCCATGAACACAGCATCCAGGCGTTTGCCAACATCCAATGAAGTTGCCCATCTTTCTCTAACCATAAGCAAGTTGGTAGAGCAGGAACGAGCTATTGCGAAAACCGTACTGGGCACCGGATATCAGATCCAACCTCTCGAGCTGAAGCCGAAGTGCCCGTTCCAGGACCCTTTCCATGATTTTGCACAATATCGATGTAAGACAAATAGGCCGGTAGGTAGCTGGGTCTTGCAGGTTCCCTCTTTTTTGTATGGGCTTGACGATGCCTATCTTCCAACCGGCCGGGAGAAGTCGAAACTGAAACGATTGACGGAAGACCTGTGAAATAGGTGAAGCAAGCTACTTGGCCACAGTCTTGAGGAACAAGGGGTGCAAGTCGTCAGGACCAGGCGATCAGTAAGGATCCAACTCACATAGAAGCTTCAACAAGTCATTGTTAATATCGACGTGCTCTAATAGAGAAGGGACAGTGCACCCAGGTTTGTCAGAGAACAACGCTTTTGTCGAGTACACTGAGGAATATTGCCGCACTAGAACGTTGGCATTGTCGGTGTCTTCGTGAACTGGATCTCCAAGCCCGAAGGAACACAGGACAGGGATATCACTGCGCCATTTGAGTTAAAGGAAAAGCGTCTTAGGACTCTTCCTAGTAAGCGTGCCTAGGGCGCGGTCATAAGGTTGACCTTTCTCACCTTTCTCACAGGTATTCCTAACCGTTTTGTAACCGAGGTAGTCATGCTCTGATCGTGTGATCCTAAAGCGGTCCCACTTTCGTCTGCTGTTCAACAGGGATCTCAATTCACGATCTATCTACGGAGGGCCTCTAGAGAGCGGTCGCCTTTTGGAGATGGGAATAACTTGTTCAATGAGTGATGTCACCTTGGAGTACAAAAGATTCCAGGCACCGTCCGTATTGAGATGCTCGGGAATACACCAATCCATAATACCTGCAGCCGTTTTAAGACGAAGGGCATCAGCACGCTAGAAATTTCGGCGGACGGCACATGGGTTGTGAATGGTAAAGCGAGGAGTCCATTGGAATAAGACAGTACAATGATCGCTTTTACCAATGGGTTGAAAGACTGTTAGGTTCATGACGTCTGAATGCGCTAGGGAGAGCACAAGATTCAGGATATGAGGAGACTGGGCGGCGAGAATACGTGTCAGCATGGAGACATGTTGATACAAGCTGCAGTCGAGGAAAGCTGCAAAAAGGGAAGCAGGCGGAAGCTTGTAAAGAAGGAGGTCCCAGTCGATATTAGGATCACTGGAATCTCCCAGAAAAAGGCAATCCTTTCCTGCACCGTGCTTCCTGGTCACTTCCAACAGGCGAGCGCCAGCGCCCAATGGCGCTCTGTAGATGACACCAATCAAGGTACATCAGCACCCGTCATGAATGCGGCACCAAAGGGCATCGAAATCGCTGTCATTATCACATGAGACCTCAACTAGATGAGACTACAGATCCACCCTCCAACAGCGTATTACGCCGACTCCCGACTTCCTCCCGTGACAATAGGCCCGAGAAAGTTGATATCCAGGGATAGACACTTCAGAGTTAATGATATCGGCATAACCATGTTTCGGTGAATGATATTAAATAAGGACAAACATCTGCGGCAAGCGTCTAGATCTTAGCAAGTTTATTTCGCAGACTGCAAACATTGGCGAACAACACAGGCAGTCCGTTCTTTTGCGTTACTGTCCTGGGGTGACAAAAATCGGCCTCCGACAGGTTCTCGGAGTTTTCCGAACTACGCGAAAATCCACGATATGAAGGTCCGTTTCACCACTTGCCCGATGCGTCCTCAGCTCATCCACAGCTTTTTTCTTTTGATCCGATTTTCCGGGTAGAGGTCTATCAACACATAAAACGGCTTGTCTTTGGAACGTGTGGTCCATAGGAGAATGCGCCATTCCTCTTCGTCTTGGAACACAACCTTAAGGGGGCGAGCCTTGAGTGAAGCTTCTTGTTTCCTACCTGAGGGGAAAGCTGAGCTAATGTTCATTTCCTGTAAGTCTTCGTCGAATAGAACAAAAATCGGTCGTTCAAGAAACACTTGGTCGATTCAGGCGCATTCATGATGATGAGACATCGGTCACGGGAGGGTGATAAGGCACGCCTGGGGGTCTGTGGTTGGGGAGGACTTGCGCTGTCTCTTATCAGCGAATCCAAGTGGTTAATTTTGTCAAGGACAGATTTGAACAAGGACTGAGAGGAGGAAGGCTTGGATTTAGACTTCGACTTAGTCTTGGCGTTATACATAGTCGGGATATGTACACCACAGGCGATGGTACTATAACAACCGCTACGTATCGCTTTGTCTTAGGCTCACTGTGATGGACGTATGCCAATGGCTTGGAGAAAGAATCAGACGGCCCGCG
>CALYDF020000068.1:0-19830 GCA_944474145.2 Dicrocoelium dendriticum
CTTCGGACATGTCTTGCCATCGTACATGGATTGTGCAGCACTAATCGGTAATCGGTTGGCAGCCATGGTAGCTGCGGTTGAAGTAACTGCCAAACATAACTGATGTAAGAAAATGCCACACAGTTTCTCCATATCATTGCTTGGTATCCATCACCAAAACTCAAGGCTGTAGCACGTTCGGGGAAACTGCCTTACACGCAATTGATTGGTATTGCAACAGCTAGGTATTTGCTTGTTATCCAGAAGGACCAGCGACCGCTTCTTCATTGTATTGGTTAGCAGTTAATGGTACATCGGATGCACGGCATGAACACTGGTCCATTCCATCTACTGTGCAGCGCGAGTAGAACTTCCATGTTCGGTACAATCGACGTTCTTTCATAATAAGTAAAATGAAGCAGTTTGGTAAGCATGTCAATTGCAACAATAAACACGTCTATGATATGCAGTACCGAGTGCCGATAAAGATGGCCTCCGCTTATCTCATGTTCTAACTAGGCACTGCGGTGCCTACCTATATAATAACACATGACTGGCTATCTATAGTGTGCGAAATGACTAATAATGACTGCATGCAAACGCAGAGTATCGTGCGCGTTATGTAGGTGCTGATAATTGGTGCAGTTAGGTGTATATTTTACCCACAGACTTACTGGAAAGTCGCAAATAAGTGGAAGTTTTCAGTATATAGCAGCTGAAAATAGCTGGGACGGAGAAAGGGAGGGAACAAAATCTATGATATCTGTCGGCACATCGGGTATATTTGTTTCCACGACTCGTAGCCCAAATTTAATGAGGTTGCCTTGTAAGCAGCCTGCGTGAGCGTTCGGGTCTGCATAACGGAAGTGCGACCCTCTCAGTGTCCTTAGAGCGCATGCGACCAATGTTTGTTGCGCGGCAGCAAAGCGTCGGTACTGCGTAACGGAGTACTGCTGATGCCATTCTATCTTGCTTCGTGTTTATGGAATATTTTCCAACCAGCCAACATGGAGAAACTGGAAGTTTTAATCTTACAGTCAAAAATCCAACAATAATTCTGTTTTTACCACTTATCAGATATAAGGTAGCCGAAACAAATGAAAACTCGTCATGAAACTAACCCAGCGCAAATTGCTACGGCATTAAGCTGAGGTACCCCCACCCCAATCTCCGCCGCTAAAGTGTGGTCTGGAGTAAAATCCTGTATTATAGTTGACGATCTACAACTGACATTAACTTGCAAGAACCTATAACGGAACGACAAAAAAGTCGAAAGCTAGTTGGTAAATAATTTCCTGCCAGATTTTTGGTTACCGAAGGAAAGGGAACGTTGCAAATAAAGGGCGGAGTTCAGCGCACGCTTACAACCGTTCGTCTTTTTCATTACAGTAATAAGATAATAATGTATAAACTAGTGCATAAGAGGTATGCCTTTATAAGCCTGATCAAATAATCAAATCAAATAAGCAACTTAACTTAAAAAATATAATAATTAAGTGCTTACATAAAATCCAAGGATTTGCAGTTCAAAACCTTGAATGGGCAACACCTATTTCGTGGTGGCTTGTCGGAGCGCTCCTTGTACGGAAGCAAGCAAATTATCTTTCGATGGTAAAGGAAGAAGAGCATATGCGGGGTAATAAGAGAAATATAATAACTAAGAATAAATTTATGAAACATAGCATTAGCTTTATGCTATAATTTATCTTTTGAACTAGTTCTAAATGAAGGAAAAAATGCGTTATTTCCTAATTTACAATTATCTGCAGAACAGTAAGACGGACTGTCTACTTCAGCCATTTCGTCAAAGCACTGTTAAGACAAATGTTGCGCTATGTCAACATTTCCATTGTTATAAATAGTCACAAACCTGATACAACCGGAATACATAGACGCGTATATACAGGAAAAAATTAGCCCAATTAATCACAATGTCCAAATACAGACCATGGTAACCTAATTGGTTGTCGCTATAGTTTCTGTGCATACAAGGCAGGTTGATAAGCCCTAATTAGCGATGCCACACTAATTGCCAATTTATCAGATTGTCCTTATGTAATAACACGTTGAACGCAACCACCAGGTTCAAATCGTGTCGAATTACCAAGAGATGCTTTGTGTTGGACGACGCTGGGTTCCGGTTCATCCTCGGATCTAGTCCGTTTTGTTAGGGTATCATTTGTTCAGATTACCTCGGCACATATTCAGCTACCCTCTGAGTTAACTGACGGTCAGTCCTGGCAATATAATGTCACCGCAAACGCAGATGAAATGTAAACAACATAAAAGGCCGAACTGACAGATGAATTGCCCGGACGGTCATAAATAACAAGACTATGCGTCGTATCTGAGTTGCAACTGGGTGGTCGCGTAGGTACGCGTAAGCGCGGAACGCATTTGATGTCCGCTATCACTTGATATATAGTCTCCAAACGGCAATGACAAATAAACACACTTTTTATTTGCAGTAAACAACGATGCTTGCTGCTTCGGAGAATTGCCGTGAACCTGAATGAGCTTCTTATGATACCGATATGGCACAAAGTTTCTGCAATAGTATGTCACATCAGCTGGACTGAACCAGTTCTTGGTGGAGCAGGTATTGATGTCATTTACCATGAATTCTCAATAGCGTTTGATAGCTTAGATAGCCAAATTCTCCAAAAAATTATTAGCTCTATGGATTTGGTGACCCACATTTATGTGGTATAGGCAATTTCTTGCACAAACGTCGCTTGGAATAGATATTGCGAAAACTCATGTCCGAGTCAATGGAGGTGGAGTGCGACATACTAAATAGCTCCGCCTATGCTTGAATTTCATGAGCGATCTGGCGAGGGCAATTACTTACTAGTTTCTATGCTTTGCAGATGACATCAAGATATGGCGAGCAATAAAATATCTGAACGACCACGTAAATCCCTAGCTTGACCTCAACATGATTTCAAACTGGTCAGCTTTGGATACCATACCTTTTAAAGTGAACCATTTTCACTCTGTTCAAATGCAACATGTGTGACTACCTGTTTTGGTTTGGGTCACATATATAGTCAATAGATTCCCAAGAAATGGAAATTAGTCAACTTTATTTGAATTAACTGTTCAAAGCATTCAGGGGCAGCTGCGAAGATAGCAAACGGGCACGTCGACTTGTTGCGGACAACGTTTGGAAGATTCGACCCATGCATCTTCACATTGATGCAAATTTCCCACGTGCGCCCTCAGGTTGAATACGCCATTCAAGCTTGGCAACGTTGGCGGAAGCGCCACTTACAAATGTTGGGTAAACCACAACTCAGGGTTCAAAAGAAGCTAAAGGGCCTACGAAATCTCTCCTACCATCTAAGGCTGCATTCACTGGCAGTTTTCAATGGCCGGTACCAAATGATGCGCGACAATTTCATGTTAGTCTACCAAACATTGATTGACACTAATCACGTAAGTCTTCAGTCAGTTAAACTCAGCCATAACACCAATATCAGAGGGAACCCTCTGCAAGTTTGTGCACAGTGTGATGGCATTGAAGGTCGGCATAATTATTGTTCGTTTCGGATATGTCAACTATTTGACTCTGTCCCAAATTTAGTTGCTTTACAACACCACATTGGATATTTCAAAAGGAACGATTCGATTTTGACTTTGTCTCAGCCATTTCGTTGCCTAAACTCTGATACTTTGGAATATATTAATCGTTGTTGAAAACCGGAATAACATGCCATCTAAACCTGTGGACTTGGTACAAGTGTGAGTATCCTCGCTTTTACCTTTCTAACGAAGTACATCAATAATAACTGTCCCAAACTGCCTCGTTGTTCGCATTGAATTCCCACTTACACTACTATAATACAGCAGCGTTTCTGCTAGATAGATACTTATACAGAAAGCTGCATATTTTTGAATTTGCAGATTTATCTCGACCATCCTGCGGGGCATGTCATGCGGACTCAATTTTAACTGACTTAAATCTATGTTCATTCACCATTGTTCATTTAATCAGACAGTCCCTTCAAGATCTCAGTGTAAGGTTTTTGAATCTTTTTTCCATGCCTCATATTTTGTTTTTAACACCGGGGGGTGGTTTATGGCATATCTGATTGCGTACCTGCCTATTTCTGAAGTGACTGGTGATTTGTGGGAACAAACGTCTTTGAACCAATTCAAATGTTAATGATCTTCCTTGCTTCATGCTTTGTTGTTACACTAAGTGCGGTTATTTCACCGTACAGTGCTCGGAATTGTTAAGTTTGACGAGGAGTTAAAAGAGCTTTCTGAATTACCTAGCATGCTTTCTAGGCAGGTGTTTGCGCTTGCTGTCAATTCTAAATTTAAAAGTGCATTTCTGTAGCACAGGGTGATTGCAGCGTTTGAACATGTGTAGTTTACGTTCGCTCATCGGGAATGTTTTTGTGATGAGCCTTGCACTACCTCGAGACCTGGCCTTTATGAAATCAACTTACTCACCAAAATGCAGTGTCAGAATACCCCATGCATTGATCACATGTAGACTTTGTAGCGGGGATGATTTTACCATCAAGGTAAAGTGCGTTGGGTGGAAGTTCGCACTTGCAAGTCAACACATTGCATTTTCCGCTAAGAAGGATATTTGAAAATATGTGCACCATGATTCCAAGGCCAGTTATCCAGGTGAGCGTTTTCTAGAGTATTGCTCAAACAGATAATATCGTAGTGTAAAGTATTTTATGTCAATTGTAAAGATATTTAGTGTAGGAAATTTATTATTTAGCTCTATCATTGTTATAATTAAAATACGGCAACGGACCTAATACACCATCTTAAATCACTCCGCGGTTGATCTTCAATGGTGCATACTTGATACGCCCTGTTTGGACTTACCGCGTGCAATCAGCGAAGAAAAATATGAACCATGCTTGCATTGGATCAATGATCCTAAAATGTGTTAGCTTCATTCATATTAATGAACTGTAGGAGACGTTGAAAACGGTTATCTGGAAGTAATAATAAACCTGCTGAACAGTAGAATTAAGCTCACCCAGCATACCCATTAGTTTTTTGTGACGTGCGGAATGAATTCTTAATTTGATGCAACTTATCATTTCTGCATCCCAGCCAAGTTCATCCAAACGTTTGCCAATCATGCCTAAAAATTTAAATTGTGTATATATAACCAACTCAATGTGAATGACGAATTTAAGTGCCACTCTGTGCCAAAGTACCTTATCTCTCTGTCGACAGGCTTGGTAATGGCTTCCTCCATCACCACTCGCATCAGCTAGTTTGTGAAACATCCGGGTACTCGAGACAAAAACTAAATCACTACGTATGTGTGTGTTGGAATGTGTGTTGCCAGGCGTTCCTTTTTGGTCTTTTGAGAGATCTGCATTGAACATTCGCAAACTTTCCACGGAAGCAACGGAAGGCTGCAGCACGTTGTTTGCGTTCGAGAGTTTGGTATTCACAATGTCAGCAGGCAGCTGTTGGCGACTTGTTTGGCGCCTAAAAGTACAGTTCTTCTAAACTGGCCTAAGTTGAGAACGAATAGAGGATACTATTTTGCAGCTTGCAGAAACGCGTGTTAATGAGATTTTTTGATGGTGCCCATTCACAAGTTCATACCGGTAACGATGAATGATGCATGGGGTTTGTTCACACAAGTACCTGCATTTGAGCAATGTATACAGAAGTAGAAGTGCTGAAGCACTCAATGAACCTAGGCGCAACGGATGCATATTTCGACGGTTCGGACGTATGATTTCTAGTAACTGTTAGCCTGTTCATCCTCGGAGCTTGTTAGAGCATGTAGACGTTTGTGATAATGATAAGTTCATTCCATGAATATACGGATGGGACGTTATACAGGAAGCTCCGCCGGTCTAGTGTCGTAAGTAAATTGCAACAAGCCTTCCTCGTAATCTTTCTGTAAAATATTAGAGTGACGGAAAGTTACTAAACGAATACGATGTCACAAGTTGTCCTTATTTAGCGAACCACAGCATCAACAGGATAAACGGCTAGTCTGTGCTGAGCAACACGTGTTCTCTTACCGCGGAGTAGTAATTCCAAGGCCACATATGTTTCTCACTTAGGCATGATCTTCTAATAAACTTAGTAGTTTCGGGCGATTCCAGCATATGTGCTATGAACTAGTTTAAACAAAGATAATGGCTAAACCTGAAAACACTACATGGTTATTCCATGGTTCTGTGTAGCATCAGAATGACAACCAAGGTCGGCCGATGAAGGCAAGTTATGCGTTTGGACGAAACATATCATGCAACGAAGGCGTACAAAAGGTCCCATGGTTCCCTTGCACAAAAACGTGCACGTCTTAAGATGGCGTACCATGGTTAAATGAGTCCGTCAGTGTCAAACGATCTGACGTAAAACGGAAGGTTAGCAAAACATTCTCAGAAGAGTGAATGAATACCCGGGGCCTATAGTCGATAGGAACTGCTTGTCAATATCTTATCTGCAGTGATATTTGTAGAGTACTCTGAAACCAGTGCTCTTACCGCGGAACTGGAGCGACTGGAAAAGTGAGATATTTGACACATGTATTTATTCTGCTCATAAGGTGAGAAAACCTGCTGGAAATTTAAAAATAATGCATGCTTCTGCTTATAGTTAAAATTAGCTAAAAATAGTAAGATCTTAACCAAATTTTTTGCGTAAATCTTGTTTATATATCAACCAAACAATAGTTGAGAACTGAAGTTATACTTGTTTATTGCAGAATTATTTATATTTGATAAAGGTAAAACTCCGGTGGCGTATTCACGCCTGCTAAAAGCTGTTTCATGTATGCAGTAAAAATTTTACATTACTGCTCAGATATGGTTAGGCTTTACGCTACACTCTGTGTATAATAGATTTTTTCCACTGATGTAAAAATCTGTATAAAATTTGAACAAATGTAAATGTAGACCAAAAGTGTGGGACGCTTGAATTTAGCATGCAGCAAGCAGATACTAATTAAAATCATGCAGCAAATTTCAATTAATTTGGTCCAATTGTATTGCAATTATCCTGACAAAGGTAACCAATAAGTACAAAAATGTTGTTTTGAGAAATGACCTTTTACTTTTTAATTTATTCCAAATGCAATTCATTCTCCCATATCTAGCACATGAATTGTGTATGTAATATTGTGACGTCCCAAGATATGAAATATAATGTAGGACTAATCTTGATTACTCACGGGCTCCAGCAAGGTACAAATCCTCCTTGCCTTTCTCATCCATGAAAAACTATAGTCCGTAGTCGCCGTTCACTTGTTGTTAGCTCTTTTTTGTTCTTGCTTATTCTGTCATGCTTATTAAAATATCTGGTAGAGAATCCATAATGCAGATGGCAAGGAGTCCGCCCCAATAGCGTTTGTGTTGTGAGTACCTTTGTCCATCCCCTTCTCATTAGGTTTCGCCTTCAAACCCGATCGCAAAACACACAATATAAAATTAAACCTTTATGTTTTGTAGTACAAGGTTGTAATTTGTGGTGTAATTTTTTATTTCTAAATGGCTAAAATAATTATAATTGGTATTGCCGCACATTAGCTGAGGTGTGTTACTCATACTCTGCTGACATATACTGCTGCTGATTATATTTACCCAGCATCTCAGATGTAGCCAGCCTACGACACTTTTCACAAACACGCGCGACGTGCGTGCTTCTGGTTCATTTGGATTATTCCCCCCTATCCTCTCTCCATCTCCTAGCAGCGTTGTCACTGTACACTTATCCGAACCGGATTTAACATCCCTGCAATGTGATGCATCGTACATAGAAATATCTT
Organism: Dicrocoelium dendriticum; assembly: GCA_944474145.2. Taxonomy (NCBI): domain Eukaryota; kingdom Metazoa; phylum Platyhelminthes; class Trematoda; order Plagiorchiida; family Dicrocoeliidae; genus Dicrocoelium; species Dicrocoelium dendriticum. The sequence goes on from CALYDF020000068.1 coordinate 7,751, forward strand.
CTACGATTAAAGTTTGCGCCATCGCTGAACGTTTTTACTCGCATCCGTGATTAAGCGCAAGCGGATAACTCAATCACATTAAGCTGATTACCTTTCTATGTGACACCTATCGAGAAAGAATCTTTGAAGCAGCCCGAAAAGCCTAAGCTTATTTCGATCCCGTGTTTATCAACACAGCTTTGAAATAATTTGTAATTTTTCAATCTGTGTTTAGCGATGGGTTCAGATTCAGTTAGTTTGTTCCAGTCACTCGCCATTCATTGTGACTTTGTCAGCCAGTGCGCATGCATAACCCGTCACACGAATCGCGCGACCACGACGACAGCTCATTTGACCTTGCAAACACACAGGATGAGGTAAAAATCAACTTATTATGGAAATTGCACAAAAAGGCATATAGATGTATCACTTTTCTATAAATGACCCAATGTGGCTCAACATATTATCCAATAATCTATGGGTTGCTAAAATCTTAAAAAACCGACATTGCCATACGACCCATAGTCGACTTCTCATTCTCAGCGTTTCATTCGGGCTCAAAATATATAACTGCTTTGCTCGAAACAATACGCAAAGAAAGGTCAAATAATACAGTTACAGATGTGTTTGAATTACTAAAACGAATAAAATATTTAAACGTAAAAGATAAAGGGATGCCTTCATTTGATTTTGAATCGTTATTCACTAACGTAACGTTGATAGAGACTGCAAAATTTCTTCTGTGACTGTAGCACTGCCAAGGACATATATTTTGAAACTCCGGCACGGAAGCTGATAGAATTGATCTTACGCACCTACTACGTGCAACATTTGTTTAATGGGATCTATTACAGGTAGTTTGATGCGATGTTCATGGTTTTAAATGTAGGCGCATTGTTGGCTAAAGTCTTCCTTGCAAAGCTAGAACGTAGACTGGTAAATCATCTTATTGCTACACTCGGTTCATACCACCGTTACATGGATGGCACTATCTTTGACGGTAACTCATCCATCGACTGCGTCAGTCTAGTAGATCAGCTTAAATGGGTGCATCCCGAATTGAGCTTCACCATGGAATTTGAATAGATGACCGTTTGGCCTTCCTAGATATTTTGTTGCACGGACGCAAAGATAGAAAGATCGAAAGGAGCCTTTTCCGCAAGGCGACGTCGGTAGGCCAAAAACACTTAGCTTGGTAAATTCATACTTTGTGATATAAAAATATTTAATTCCTCGCCTCTACCACCGTGCCATGGTCATCTGTAGCCGCAAGACGCTTGAAAGCTCAACGAAGCTCAATTTTAGCACGCAGCAAAAAAACGCGTATCCAAGCCCCTACCTTAAGAAAGTTTCCATGTAACCCGATGGTTTAGCCACAGTACTACAAACGAAAGTTCTTCCCTTCCATTTTCACCGGTAATAAATCCTTTAAAGTGTTGAGAAGAAAACTTTCCATCGAAGTTACCCAAACGTTTCCAGCTGCCAAGTTGAGAATACCCGCCGCAAATATACAAGTTATTTCTCCATACCTAAATGACAAAATCCCAGTGCCGTCCGAATCATTCATCTTATAACAATATAATGGCAACTGTGGTGAAATTTATTTTGGATATACAACCACGTGCTTGTTCAAACGGATCCCTGAACATTGTCCGGATTCACTGCAAATGGCACAGAGAAAAGCATCAACCGTTCAATTTTTACAACTCCTAGTGGTAACTGGACATCAAGTGCGTATCAGTGAAGCATATAAAGTCAACTATTCCATCACAATTCGCTACCCAAATAATTTAATAAAACACCTATGGCAATGGCCGAAGCCATTGAAATTAGTGTTATGAAACCTGAAGTTTGCAAACAGCGAATGCCAGTTCAAAGCCCGATTCGCCCTAGCCTTTACCTCCCTTTCTAACTTTGCCGAAACGCTGTTCATTTCTTACCCAGGCATGCCCACTTGTGTTTTTGTCCGTAACCTAGCCCAATTGAAAAAAACCATTAATTGCTCTTTCATACTGAGCTTTTATTTAGCTGCCTAATGTGTTGCTTCCGCTTACGCGAGCTTAACCAACAAACAATTGTCTAATGATTGTATGTCTAAAGTGAATTTTCGAATTGATTATTCTTCTATCAACCTTGCATTGGATCGGCTGCCCCCTCACTTACATCACTTGTCAGCTGCAACGTGAAATCCTTATGTTGACAAGGGCAAGGCGGGAATTTTCCTATTACCAACGTTTGCCTTGCTTTTGTTTCGATGACTTACGCCCCCTCATTGAAGGCAGCCATGTCGGATTCTTCTTAGCTGCTTTTGCATTCAGCAGGTGTTGGTGTGCTTCCCTATACTATCAAGTTATAACCTTGCCTATACAGCCTCCAAGTAGAAACACATCACGGCTCGATCAATTCTGAAAGAATGCACTTAAATTTTTTGGGTGTTCCGCAACACTACTCTGGTTATGTGGTCTTTACCTAACTGGATTATCTAATGGGAAAACACTTTGGACATATCATATACCATAGATAGGAACATGAATTTATACTGAGAGGCATTTCCATCAGATTGGTGGTCAATGATCTGAATATAAATGTGTTGTCGAATTCTAATATTTTGCTGTAAAAACGACCGGATACCTTCGGTCTCATCGACGGATCCTCGTGTGCTAATGGTTTGTACGTCAGGTGACATCATTCCCAGCCTGATTTCGATAGTCCCATTCTTTCCAGGCTTTTGCAATGGAATATAAATGAACACCTTTGATTAGCAGTGAATATGTACGTTTGTGGCATAGTTACTGGTGTACTAAAATCGTTTCTCACCTGATGATTCGAAGAATTTTCCGTTTTTAATCCTTTCATTTAATCTCAAGCAGAATGATGCGGAAATACTTATCAGGACCAATTTTCAACAGCAGTTCTAAAACCAAAGCACTTTTGTTGGTTTTTTCTCCTCAAACGGACGTCCTAACTTTATGTTACTTCTTTGCGGTACATGTAATCTGTCCACTTCTCCAGTGCTTTCAACTTCCACCGCCAGGGGCTTAAGGTGACTGGGCTGTTTAGTCACCATTTTTCCCACTTAGAACTCGCGCTGCGCACTTGGATACATCAAGGTGCATTTCGTGGATTGCCGAGGGATATTCTCGCATGCTGCCTTTTAGTGAAAGGCAAAATTGCCAGAGAAGTCAATGCTTGAGTACCTGATTCCAACTCAGGATCACAGCAGCTGCCATCTGTCACACATGTGAAGCCCGGCTCGTAGTTTTTTCCCACCAGTTTGCCCACGCTTGCCTGATGTTTTACTTCTCTTGGTTGGTGTACGGTGCCCACGTCATTTCATGTTGTTATGTACTGCTATGTGACTTGGTGTGCTAACTTCAATTTTTTGCACGGTAGCAACTACAGTTGCATATCTTTTGAACCCACGGTTATGATTTTCTTGAGTGGCTTTTTTGACGTTTAGCTTAACAGAATTTTTGTGTTCATTTGAATGTGCTGCAAGATATCATGAGCCGTGGGGACCGGACTATTGTTTGAAGTGAATTTCTCATACATCAATATATACGCGTCAACACAATGCTTTTCTCCTTCATCCAGCGTGTCTGTCAGAATGACTGTGTGGAATTCGTAGCAGTAAGGATAGCTTAATCTTGCGTGGTCCCGTCATCAGAGAATTAAACATATACCACGAAGTCCAATTCGTTGTATTCTTACTAAAGATTACCGAGAATTAAAAACAGGTAGGCTGTTAAGCGAAAACAAACATAGTTATACATGTTTAGCTCCTCATTATCACAGAAAATATCAACATCATCATTATACAAATTAGCCAGAGGTGAGCAAAACCTCAGCTGTTGTGCCGCAATAAATATAAGAAGAAAGGGAGAGAAAAAATGCGACTGGTGCGAGCCAGCTGAGCTACCGGTAGCGGATGGGCATTGTTCCGGCAAGCAACCAGCCGGCTGCTGTGCAGTAAGAAAAATTACTATGCATAAGTACATAAGGCTAAATAGTGAGATTGTGCTTTGAGGGGGAGGCTAGGAGGGATGGGGTTGGATAAAGAATCTCACAGGATGAACGCCACTGAGGTCGGCCCTAGCCATATAAGCAATGTGTCCAGCCAGACGTGTTCATCGTCTTTTGGACACCAACCAGAGAGCCGAGGCGCTCCAATTGAAGCCAGCTCAGAACTGAAGGCATTCATTCATTTTGACCAAGTCATTGATTGGCCACCCCTCCTCTTCTTCTATTTACACTCCCGGCGAGGAAAAAGCGCACTTCACAGAAGTCGGTGACCTGACATGCGTAACACGTGACCAAGCCATCGGAGCCTGGTGCGGGAAGTAATGGTGCTGAGCGGTTCATTTCCTTTTCCTGTGCCGTAAACAAAACGTCGAATATGCTCGTTGTTAACTCGGTGTTCCCACCAAATATGAGCTAAATTGCGAAGGCGCCGGTGGCCGAGTTCGCGTATCAGCCGCAATAACTTATGATGGTTACCAAGGGCAGCGGCCATTTCCATATCTGAAGCACGATGAGACCACCAGGATTCGCGGTCTGCCTTCAGGCTAGTACGGACTTTTGCCCGGAAACTTCTGCGAGTTTCATTGTGTTCGCTTCCAGCCGGAATATGCTGGCGAGCATCTAAAAGATTCAGAGATTGCGAAGAATTTCAATATCCAGGTTGGCGAATGGACTTACCACACGAGGATTCGCCTGCTGCAAGTAAGGGCTGGTGAATATAAAACCAGTGAGCTTCAACTGAATCTAGTGTGCGCTTACTCAGCTGGTATGACAGCGTACTTTGATAGCCATTCAGAACAGCTGTCTTCGCCAGTCGGCTGGTGTCAATGCGTTTAAAACGTCGACGTGTGAGTCCGTGTAATCGAATCCGTAGGTCATCAGATACAATTGCATGGTCAGTTACTACACACGTGCTCCAAATCGAGCGACACTTCTGGATGCAGCCTCTCCATTGGTAACTTATCGCGATGTGATCGATTTGCGTCCATAGCTGGTTCGAGGCTAGTGGGTGCCAAGTCATCCTCCGGCGGGTGCTGTGTCGCAAATTAGTGCTCGCAAGAAATAAGCGAGCATCTTCACACAAATGAAGTAATTGATCACCGTTATCATTAGGGGAGCCTACACCATGTTGGCCGCCCAGATGCAGCTCCTCAGTGGATAAGATTCTAACGTAAGTGTTCAGATCCCCAGCCAGCACAACAGTGTCCGAGATTCTTCTGGGGATAAGGAACATGCTCAATTGAGGAGAGAATTCCTATTTTACAGCGTAATCAGTAGAGTTTCTCGGTGCATTAGGCAGCAATAATAAATAAACACATGTCATTCACATGCGACTTTGAAGCTTTGAACAAGCCTGCCAATCGGATCGCACACATCCGGCTGCTGATTGGAATGCAATCAACCAGAGTAGATTCAGCCTCGGAACTCAGAGCAATACCAAAAACGGCTTGGCCGGTGCTCGAAGATGCATCGTTACCGGATAGACGCATTGATAATATGCTGCTAGTGTCACCCGTAGTGGATCGCAGAGTGAGCACAGAGCTCGATTCTTGCTGACGGGTTACCGATAAGCAGCAGATATTGATAGAGATGGTTACTAATGTTCGGGCAAGTGCTGCCTGTTGACCGGTCTGGTACAATTAGCGAAAATTTACGCATGCCAATCTGAAGGAGAATTGAGGACTCCAAATTGAAGCTGATGAACTGGGTTTGATCGCTTGCTTGGACATCTACAAGTTGACAGGGCAGGAATGATGCTCCGCATATACATGTGAGTTAAAACTAAGAAATAGTCGAGTTGGAAAGGGTTGCAAACAGGGGGTGAAAAGCGAATCTGGAACTGAAAGATAAGGGTGAAAAGCGTAAGAGGTGGAATAAGAAGTCGGGATGGCTTGAGCAGTAGCATCCAAATCCCTATCCACCCTGCCCAATGCAGCAGATAGGGCGCCGTTGATTATCCTCTGCGGTGGCCAGAGCATCAGAAATTTGTTTGACGGGTGATTCATTGTATTGTGTGGGCAGGATACTGTCAGATTATTCAGGCCTAGATAGGAGAACGATTCGGGTACTCAACTAAAGCCTTGGATTCACAAATCTGACCGCAAGGCAACGTTTTTAGCGTTGGTCTACAAGGAGTCCATTTTAAAGTATATGGAGCTACCCTCATTCCAACCCCCAAGTTGGAGAACCAGGAGGCTGAATTTGTCTGGCGCCATCCGTTGAGCCATCTGATATGATTGGCTATAAAGTTAACAAATGCACCATACGGCATGGCTCAATGGATCACTGAGGCACACCAACCTTCGCACCACGATAAGGTCCAGCCTCATTGCGATGGCACAGAAAATATACTGCATGTCTATCCTGTCAGCATGATTGTACGGGATAGAAACGCAGAAAATATGCTGCATAACTATCCTCCACAATCATGCTGACATCCTTGCCTGGCTTAGATTACATAAGTGCTGATTTGGATGTTATTTTAATTTGTTCACCTTAACTCTACAATGGCTAAACATGACCAAATTTCAAGTTATGTGATGGTTACAAATATGTTTTTGTGCGTTCGTGTTAAAACTAACAGATTTAATATTTGCACATATAAAGTTTACTGCGCAAAATCGCCGACTTAACTACCATTTTGTTCACAGTTCCATGCTGTTAATAATGGCGGAGTCTGCAGACTAAGACTAACACATCCGGAATTTTGAGTACATATTTCTCTAAAACATATGCCCACGTAAAACGCCATGGAGTTGGCATGGCGTTGCTTTCCTTATCAGCGCATAGTGGATCACCTGAGCATCGAATCCATCATTTCATTGAGAGTGAACATTTCTACTTGTCCTATCACCAGTGATCCGCAGAGCAGAGAACGTTTTCTTGGATGTTGTCTACGTTTGTTACCATTTTCCATTACTTCTATTTTTGTCACCCATTTGATGGCAAGGTATTCAAAATGATGCTAACTGCATTCTCCTGGGGCTTTTAGGTTCACCGGGATTACATTACACGGGTTGTGTTATCATATTATTTCGTTTATGCCAAGTTCGTTTGCTTAAGTACTTGCGTTCGATTGGTCATATTTGTCAATTGCTTTCAGGTCAATCTACTGAATCAAGCATCAGGAGTGATTCGTCGTCTGGCTTTGATTACCACTGCCTTAACATTCATTGTTATACACCTATGTTAAGGTTTAGGAGCAAGAGCGATGAATTATCGTGTATGTAGTTTTGGCGACAGCAGAATGCCTTCGCAGTCCCTCAGCACCTGGAGATTCGAGCAGTCGGCAATTCCTTTAAATGATTATGTGTTGCACTTCAGCTAGATACTTCTTGTTTATTCTGGTCCAATGAATTTCTCCGCATAGCTCATAAAATATCCGTCACCACGTCTTCAGAGAAGTAATAAATCCTTGCTTTGAATTTTGGTTCCTCTAGGATGCTTAACATTGTTTTGTTGCCACGTCACTTGCTCCGGGTATGCGTAAAGCCAATATCAGAGTAAGCAACAGCCTGAGGGAATCTAGTTTAACGGGACCCAGTCAGTCGGCACATACGTAGATTTCGGATCTCCTCATCCACCAGATCAAGTTGACATCACCGGAAAACCCGTGGAATTCTGTTGTTACCTGTGTGCACAGTTGAAGTTCAACTTTAGTGGCAAATGTTAATTCTTGTACATATATCCAAGACATTATGTGACTTACGGTATTACACTCATCGTAGAATGATCGTTCCATGCTTGACACCAACCGAGCTGATGGGTTTCTCTTAGAAGGTTGAGAACTGGACACATTTGTTTTATGATAATCTTTTGTCGCCTGCATTCATTTCGTTATTGTTTGGTTCTTGACATTTGTTTAAACACTCCACTGTACTAACCCGATTGGTACACCAATGTGATTGTTAAAGGACACTCGTCACCGTGTTATCGATAGTAGTATCATTTTCGAAAACACATCCCATTGGATATTCTCCGCATCAATTTTATACTTTGTTTCGTCAAAAGAATATTTAACTGTCACACAATTATTTACTAGTTTTTAATTTCCGGGTATAAACTTCTTATTCTCGTTTATTTCCTAACATTTGTGTAAACGCTGTTACGTTATTCTGATTGGCCAGTGCCCGTCAATTAAAATGGATATTGGCTTTAGTCTGGGGGTTCCATGGTACTAGTTTAAGGAGATATGAGATTTGTTCTTCCTTACACGGTTGTTTATTCGCTCGCTGAATTGGATGTTTTCCTTCTGTTTGGTTGGCTAAGTGTACTTTAGTAGCTTCTCTTCATTTAGCGCCAGTGGCGAAGCAACAGTTTCCTCGGTTGTGACTATCGTAAAAGTTATGTTGGCAGTTCTGATCTTTAGCCCCATTGTTCACATAAATTTACCATTAAAGGGCGAAAATGCAGTTGATATGTAAACTCAATGCCTAATATGCTCTTGAGAAAAGTTGTTTCGCAACCTGCTGGAGAATTGTTAGCCCAACAACCCAAAGCTTGCAAAACCCTTGCAAGATCGACTCTCCTCTTTGATCTGCTTAATGCTAGTTTATCCGCACTCGCGAGGTGGTTACTCTATGACTTGGCATAGAGGCATGAATAAATTGACTGAGAAACCTGATCAGGTTAGTGGGTACCTGCTTCGTCGATGGAGGTCTCGGGATGGTCCACACCAATGCTTGGAGATCATCTCAGACATGGCAGTTGAAGGTTTTCTATCCGTGTTGTGTCAGATTTCCTCATGTTTGCACATATTATGGTGCAATATTTCAGGATGGGACGAGATAGGATTTTCGAATGTTTAGCTCTGACTGAGATTGTATACATTTTATGAGATATGTTAGCGACGAACTGCATAGTTCGTGCTATCTAGTACTTAATCTGTTCAGAAAGTTTAAAGGTCGGAGAATATCTGCTTCCGAAATCGCGTGTAGACGGTTGTGTGCAGATGCGTTCCCTTGCAAGTGTAATATATCATGCACGTATCAACAGTCGCTACACATAAAACTTAACCCATGTGCTGAGAAGTTCATCATCCACTTGTCTTATCGAGTCTCAAGAGAATGAATGCCTTTTTGAGTGACTAGTAGTACATTCTGAACTTCAGCTCGTCGGAAATTGTCGGCACTTTTCATACACTTGTTACATAAGAAGGGCACAACATGTTTGATAACCAAAAACATATCATAGTTATGTGATAATAAAAGCAATAGGCAAAGCACATTTCCTTGCACAACCCCGCTGGTGATGGGATGTGGGAAGAGTGACGGTCGCCTAAGGTGACTGTATGAGAGCGACCGTTTAGTTATGAGTATGGCTAACGGTTTAGTTGGTCCTGGACCCCAAAGGAAGCTATCATAATCATTGACCATTTGTGAGATGCTCGATAAATTGCCTTTTGCATGTCCAAGAATATAACTAATATTGCATATCCTGAGTCAAGTACGTCTAATATGTTGTTCAAATAATGCAGCTGGCAAGTTGTGCGCCACCCTTGTCAAGGAAACCATTCCTCTTACTCATTCTCCTTTTTTGTTATTGTTACCTATGTATTGTGGCACTTTGCCAAATGTTTATTGAGCAAGTAATTTGGCGAAATTCATACATTTTAACCCATTTTTCGAATATTTAGCGGATTATATGAGTGTGATGGATTGGCCTGTAATTGTCAATCTTTCTTTTGCGCCGCACGGTTGATGGAGATTTATTAAATGCATCTTTCCTTGGATATGTAAATTCCTCGAATGTCGGTGTTCTTCTATGGGCTGTTTCGTCAAGTGGAACCAGTATGCTAACAGGCCAATTGGGAGCTCGGTATATTCTGTTGCATCTGGCTGACACAGCAGTGATCGCAACTGGTTTGCGGGACTTGCGGTGAAATGCATTCCAACGGGACAGAGTAAACGACGCGCCCGCGCCCGTCGCTGTTCGTGCTGGGCTTCCATTTTGCGTATACTTCCCTGTAATTACATACAAATATTGACTGCCCCTGTTTTATCTACTTTTGCTTTGTACCCTACCGCCGATTAAAACCACGTTCAATTTTGTCATATATTTCCTTATCTTAAGGCACTAAGCATGGTCGATTTGCAACAAATGGCATGCGTAACTTTCTGTTTATTCCTGCCTCCGCTATTGACAATCCATCCGTTGTTTGAGGATTCTGCCTGGATCGGTACAGAAGAACAGGCCGGTTGATTACCTCCTCTATATCTCCCTCGCTTCGTGAATTGAAGAGCGCATACTTGAATCTATTCACAAATTTCTACTTGGCGGAGTTTGTAGCATTAAATGTATGTATCAGACGTAAACTGTGTTCTGTTTTCTATTACAGATATATTAGGGTATCCGAAACTGCGGAAGCTTTGTCGCAACCTTGAGACTGTTGCGCAGGTTGTCATGCTGCTCAGGTGAAATACATTGGGTCATCTACTTTAAGCCTCGAGCACAGTGAGAAACTACTGGCCGTTTATATGGCCTGTAAACTCGAGATGAACAAGGCTCACAATCTTTACCGGTTTTGGATCAATATGCGAAGTTCCTCTTTAAAAGTAACCTGATATTATGTGGCCGAATATCGCCGCATGCTTAAGTGCACCTAGGGTATAGAAGAAAAAATATTTTCTGTGCACTTGGATCTCAGCCCTGAAGACCGTGGTAAAATAACCTCAGCATACGATCAGCGTAGAACTCGACTGAAAAACGGTGAAACAAATATCCACAACTCTGATTTTCGCGTTGTGCAGAGAACCCCAAGATATCGAGGGAGGCCGATCCTTGTCCTGTCCGGGTAGCAAGATTATGCCGAGCAGATTAACAGCGAGTGGTGGCTGATAATATGCGTATCGTGAGGAACAAAATTCTCAGTTGGATCTTGGAGCTTCACCTAGACCCTCTTTCACTAAGTCTTAGATAATCGTTAACACACGTAATGGTGAAGGCCATATAAAAGGATATCAGTTTGCTCGCGCTGATCGCCATGAGCAAAAAACTGAGGGCGACAATACTAGTTAATAGAGACGTAATATAAGTTTTCATCAAATAGAGACTTGTACCGATGAAAGTTTGAAAATGCCATGCTGTCGGGTGCTATTCAGATGCAATTCCCAAACTGTCAAAGTTGTGCACAAGCCACCTTAGAGTAAGGTTGTCCGGGTATTGGACACAGACAAAACATATTGGAAAGGTAGGAACTGCCTACATTATGGTGATTTCAACGAACCGGGTGTCGAATAGGAGCTATTTGACCGCAAACTCTGTCCTGAATCCGTCACCGTTGCTCTTTTTAGCGCAATCATTACGGATTCTATACTATATCCCGTTTATATTCCTACCAAGGTAATATTAGATAAGTTAAATTTGCTGACACCGAGAAAAGCTAACGTTTTAGACCTGATCACGTTCCCAGTACTTGGCCATAGTGACCACTGCAATATCTTCTTCACTAGGATGCAGCACTTAGCTTCTCACAAGCGAGGAGTCAACCGTACAAATACCTATACCACCAATGCTTTGCGCCTAAAGATAGGGGATAGCATACAGTACTGGACAATCCCTTAAGATCCATACTTTTTCTCAGTTAATTTCATCCATAACGCTTTCACACTCATTCGTACGGAAATCGGTTTCATCCATGCATCATTCGGAAAATTCTTCATGACAAGCAAGTATCATTCTTCGAGGTGCGAATGCCCTAAATTACGCCACTCTTTGAGTGACCAATCACAAGCAAATAATAGCGAAGCAGACAGGTTCACGACAATGGTCGCCAGCGAACGCTTGGTTGTGGCCCAGATCGCGCGTGATTTGATAGGTGCCTAGTCGCGCTCAACACACGTATGCAAGCATGAATGGCTACAATTATGCTATAGGCATGCAAGGGACCTTCTCATAAAACTCATGTGTCCTCAGGTTTCGACTTGAATTTTATTGAGTCCTGGCTAACCGTGAGTTCACTTAATGGCATAGTCTATATACCAGGAGATCAGTTTTCTCGGACTGATCGCCATGAGCAGAAGACTGGGAGCGACATCATTATTTGCTGAAAATATGAGCTGAGAAGACTATATCCAATAATG